>DWUN01000312.1:0-24990 GCA_018249975.1 Passova gellias
ATGTTTACTGTGTAAATGATGTTGCCTCTCATAAAATTAAGGACGTTGTTGTGAAGAATCTCACCTAATCACTGAGCGACCTCGACATGGTTCCCAAACATCGACCAATTCAAGTTCATTGCTAAGTGTGTAACAAAGACCTTGGCCGAATTGGGACTCTCCAGACTTGCGGATGTATCTATAATGTAAAAACCATAACAATCATTATAAAAAAAAGGTAAAGCTTAGGTTGGTAGAGTACGCTATTGAGGATTGGGTTATTTTGAGTTTAAAATATATAAAGAGTTCTTTTTCTCCTATTTCATTATACACATTGAATCATTGATCTATAACTGTATTAATAACAGTATCATTTATTATTCGTACGACTTACCGATGAGCGCACACAACTGCTTTTTTCCCCGGCCCTTGGCTGCGCACTGACACTCCGAGCCACTGGCCGTCTTTGATCTCGTCTGGGTGAGGTCCGGACAGATGATGCGAATCCAAAGCTATACAGAGTAAATAACGTGCTAAATTTTTATCTTAAAATGAAGAACCATAAAAGCATCATAGATTAAACCTGCATGGCATTTTCGTTATAGCAAATGATACATTAAAATATATTTTGAAACATTATTTCACATGTAGATTAGTAATCGAATTTAATGAATTTATTTCAAAGGCAAAGTTATATTGTTTCAAAAGCTTAATAAAGCCCTATTAGACACAAATTTAATCAAACGGAAACATAAGGTTAAGAGATATTTAAAAAAATAGTTAATCAAAACTCAACCCAAACGCTATATAGTCTGTTGACTTCTTAATATTGCATTAAAATCTTATAAATAAAATAGGATTATAAAAACAAAAGCAACATAAATAGTTCCATACAACAAGAGATTGCTTTTGCTTCGAATAATAAAAATTAAATCCCAATAACAGACCATACTTATGGAATCTCGGCTAATGCAAAGCATTGCAACCAGGCGTGTATGATGCAATATAGGAAATATTACAAAACCTATATGTATAAACGTAAAAACGTTGCAAAAAATACAAAAAGTGATCTTTTTCACATTGCATAAATATCGTGCGAATGCTTTTTGTGGCATTGAAAAACATGCATTTTCGGCTTTCAACGACCTTGAGTTCTGGTGTTCTGTACTACAAAGGTGACGATACCCTCCTGCAAACCTGTAATGAATCACTGTGAAGATACGGCGTGATACGATTGTAACTTGTGGTCTCAGGTTAATGGACGTTATCGATATCTACGTTATGTTAATTTCGAGCTTAAATACTGATATAAATTAATCTGTGGCCGACTCGTTAATTCACCAAAATACACCAATTATAATTTTGAACGTGAGTATGGCTAAACTTTGCGCTATATGCATGTTAATCGGCCCAGCGTTGTCTAGTATCGATGTATGTTAGACGATATTAATCGTTACTGATACCAGACATACTATGGATTTCGCTAATGAACTATTATTACTCATTAGAAGTTTTGTGCATTCATTTTAATATGTATCGAATTTATTATTTCAATAGGGTTAAGTGTTTAATACCAGTCACCTTTAAATATTTTTTTACGTGTGATGTTAAAATTATTGTTTTAATCGGTTTGCTATGTCTAGATCTTGTTTTCATTATCAGATAAAACTTCAGGAAGCTACGTCGACGCAGCTACGGTTAACAGAAAAACAAATATGAAGCTCTAAACCTTATCTTCTTCATATAACTTCAATTTAACTCTACTGCTACCGAACTCGACAGAACATTAACGTTGTTCTAAGGTTTTTTATCTATATATATAAAGCAATAGGAATCTAAACTAATGAATGATATCTGAAGAAAATCATTAAAAGCAATTATACTCCAGTATAATTTATTGTAATCGTATCAATAATGTAACTAAACGGGAGTGCTTTGAGTAGCTCAAGCTTGTAAGGGGATGCTTATGCAAGCTGTTAGTGCTAGATTACGTAAATGTACATGAAATAGATTTCTTTTAAAAGTTTTCAGAAATACATTTTCAGTTACCGTAGTTTTTTGGAGATATTATAAATCCATTTCAAGTACTTATAACGGAGTATGTATGTAAATATTGTTTGTGTGCAAAATAAAAGTCGAAATCAGTAAGTTAGTGCATGCTAAATGTATTGATGACAGATCAGCTGGAACTCAGCGTACAGTTTGACGATTAGTAAATTCAAAGTAAAGAGTAGCGATTAGTTTTTATTAGTATTAGGAGTAAATTAAGTAAAGGAGGTTGAGACCACAGCTCACTTACTCTTGTTTATCTTACTGCCGTACTTCGCTGTTTGGGGCACCACCGACAAAAGACAACATTTTAGTTAAAATTTGTACTGATTTTATATTATAACGCGTTCCAGCAGTTCTTACAGACCAAGTGTAATTTAATTGTTTTATAATTTTTTTCTATAACCACTGAGTACAATGACAACGTTTTTACAATAGTGCTAGGCAAACCGCTCGGGTGTAACTTTTTTACAGTATACACGTCATTTACACTACACATTTTATATATTCAAACAAACTAACACTACAATTTCTGTGAGAATTACTTTTGTGTTTTGTACATTTTCACTAGAACGCTCTATGTGCTTGGTTTTTAGCTCTATTTGGCGTTTTTGCGTTTGTGTGGCTATGTGTCTACGTTTTATACTAAGTGTTCCATTTTATATAACATAGTGTGCATTATACCAAACATTAACTACTTTACGTTTCTGTCCATATAACGTAGCCCTATAATGTAGAAAAAAAGACTTTAGAACTCATACATTTTAAGAACAGAATAACAAGATCTTAAGATTTGGGAAAAGGAAGACTTCATAACAGGACACGCATATATTCAGAGTAACAATATATTAGAGGACTTTCTTTCAAATGCTCAAGATATCACATACATCTTAATGTTTTGATATTATTTTACATTATTTTTAACTTATTATTCCAGTAAGTCATTGAAGTTTTGGCTGATAATATTTATTTTTAAATTTGTTATCGACTTTACTCACTTCGTTTTCCATCTGTGACAATTTGCTGACAGTCTCTTACGGCCGGGGTGAGGCCGCATTTCCAAAGAGCTCCAGACTTCGTAGTGTTCGGTTGTAAGTTCTGTCCCAATGGAGCGCCCACGAGTAACCTGAAAAATAAAAAGAGAACGTTAACATAAAAATACATTTAATAAGATGAATTATATTTCAAATTTCGAGAGGGGCAAAAGTTCGACCTTATGCTTATATAATTATTTTATTTCTTCATATCACAAAATATCTTCTGCACTTTGCACTTCTTTTCCTACATAATAAAGCATGCCATTGCCGAGGTCTCTTTTATTTTTCGAATTTTGTTAATCCTATATCTTCGCGCCAAAATTATATTAGTTGTTTCAAGACGTTTTAATCAAAATCAAATTACAATAGATATTCACATGTTTAATTATGAAAATTATATTTAAATACACAAAATTATTATAAATATATTAAAAAGAATGTAATCATTAATATAATCGGTTTAAGAAGTATTAAATTCATAGATGTGTATATTATTATTATTTTGAACGAATGTCCGGTAAACAAATCACAAAATTTAATGGTCAACTCGTTTGCTATTCTCTTTAAAAAACTAGAATTAGCTCGGAATAACCACAGAAAAGTAGGGAATCATAAAACATTTGAAAAATGATATCAACAACTGCGTACATCAACATTCTAAAATATCCGATAACAAGAAGGCTATTATCGTGTAATTGAGGATGTATCATTAGATCGTTACGTCATTATAATGATAATAATGATACTAAATTATACGTATCGAGTTACTAGGACGCGCTGTTTAACTTGTAAATAATCAGTAGCTTTTCGGTTCTTAGTTTTAGTAGATCTGCGATAACGGAATGCTTCACGATCCAATCGTCTGTAACGAATTTGAGTGTAGTTCAAAAATAACATAAGGACCTTAATAGCATTTAACTTTTATTTTATTGTTTATTTTATTTTTATTTTATTTTTTATTTTTTTTATTTTTTTATTTTTATTTTATTTTTTAATTTTTTAATTTTTTTATTTTTTTTTAATTTTTTTTTTTTTTTATTTTTTTATTTTTTTTTTTTTTTTATTTTTTTTTACTTTTATTTTTTTTATTTTTTTTTTATTACTTTTATTTTTTTATTTTATACGTATAAAGAAAATACATGAGAACCTCCTCCTTTTTTGAAGTCGGTTAAAAACAACGTTTTATAACCAAAAATCTGCAGCCGAAGAGACTGTTGGTAATATAAAAAAACACGTGAACTGGGCAAGTCACTTGTGCGAACCTTACATAGCAGAGCGAATTGATATACAGACTAAAAATCTATCAAAGCGAGTATTCGTGATACTCGAAACATGAATATTTGTGCAGATTATGCATAGACTCGTATTTCAACCAAGAAGTAAGTATTTCACAAGAATTGAGTTCAAATTTTATGATTCTTTAACGTTATTACAAATGTAAATGTAATTATAGAATATGTTGGTCGGCAGATTAATGACCTAGGTATGTGCGCCGGTTTCAATTAACCCCACCAGCATACGTAGTTCAATTAAAGCTAGTACAATTAAATGCATTGCGGTGTCCGTGAACTATTCATACATTAGTTCATTCATTACTTCCATCACGCTATTCATTTGAATCATCAGAGATCAGAATTTAACCGTACTATTTGATCTCTTTGAAATTTTAGATATCGACTAGTTTACAACAAATACAAAAATCTTTAGTTGTATAATGAAGAAAAAAAGGGTAACAAGTGAAAATACATATATAAGAGTAAGATAAAAAATCAAGTAACATGAAATTGTTTTAGCCTTTCAAATTGACAGTAAATTTTTTTTCGAATCATCTTATTGTAAGAGATCAATTAATCTTTAAATTACTTAGCACTATGATTTGAGTTATGAGCGTGGCCGGTCCATCTATCATCTCGTAACGAATCGATTACACGCGCACGCGTCTCTTCGATCATTCGATGCCAAATAACCCATTTCGTACGTATTCAATTTAATATTGGTTACGGGAAGCGGGCCCTATGATTGTAAGCGCCTGTATACTTGCCCACAGCATTTAAATTATCATAAATCATTACAACAGTCACTACCCGCGTTTTCCATTTGATGTTCCCACTGCTAGAATATAATTAATACAAATTTAATGAAATACAAAATCAATCAATTTCGATTATGTCTACTTAGTGAAAAAGTTAGTTTAGTTGAAAGTTCAATAGTACGTCGGAAGCTCACACCCGTCGAGCGTAAACGTTATTGTTTCATGCTTATCATTATCCCGCTGCCATTGTTTGTGATCTGTGAATTCGACGTAATCAAGAGCCCCACAAGACACCCACACTTCGGAAAGGTTAACGACTTTTTGTATTATAGGGATAACACGTGAAAAGAATAAAACGAGATACAATTAAGCCGCCATTGTTTTGATCGGCGCTGCAACATTTCTTATCTAAACATTTCGTGAGACGAAGTCCCGAGAAAGCTATGACCTAAATTTGTGTTGAACAAATAGAGCTACATCGCAGCTTTACCGAGCTTCAAAATTACACCCCGCAGCGTGGGTTGAGACTGGCGGTTAATTTTTGAAACCGCAAAAGGCAATCGGTCAGACCCTCATGACCAATTTACTACACAAAGGGTTTCATTACAGTGCAACGGTGTTCCGCGCCCACATTGTGACGATCGATCTTGCCCTCATCGGGATACACGGAGCGGACGCCTACGCTTCTCTGTGAATAATATTTCAGAGTAATACACCGCAGGTAATTTAAAATGTTGCGTGTGTTCAATGTTTGCACGACGATGTCATCGCAGAAGTTACTCGATCCTTCCATTAAGCACCGAAATACAAACACCATCGTGTCGAACACCGCTCCTACACGGCGTCTCGTATATCGCATCCTTGGGCCTCGCCCCTCGAACAGCGATAAATTCCCATCAATACGCCATCCATTCTCGACATCGACCGATATCACCGCCATATTGCACTGCCATTTAGATAAACTTCAACAGTAAAAGTGCATTTTGTAAGCGGTTTATCACGAACTGTTTATCAATCTAGCACTTCAAAGCTTTACGTTACGTTTATAACGCTTAAAATGTCTGACAGTTATTTATATACTTTATATGTATCAATACAAAAAAATGTCCACGAAATAACATTGTATATTTTAACTGCCAGTCGCAAAAATGAACACTTAAATTCTACATATGTTTATTTATAAAGTGTCCATAATCAAATCTAGATGATACAGTGTACAAAGATATAATTTATGGAACGGACTATTAGATTAAGTCAATTGGAAAGATCAAAGAGCGGCTGTCGACCACGTCGGCACACGGAGATGAAACGTACAGATTGTTAGGGATACGCACACGTAGTACGCGCGCACGACGAGGCCCACACGTATTCCGAACTAAATACTTTCGTCATACTTTACATGTTTCGTAGTTATACAATATGAAAATAATAATAATGCTGTTTATTAATAGCCACTAGATTGATAACGTAATATTACTTTGTTAGTGCATTACTTACCTTTTATTTATCATTTGATTATGAATACGTATTTAGAAGGGTTATCTGAAATACAACTATCAATCTATTTCGTGAATACATATTGCGTAAGTCAATGTATTTTAATTGTCGATATAGGTACTTACTTTTAGTTTTCATTCTTTTTATGACCACCGCTAATGGAAATGAGATTAGCGCGAGTAACACTAAGTGGTCGGAAGTTTAATTTTGCTTTTAGTATTTAATACATATTTGTATTAAAGAGAGCAAAATATAGATGGTAATAGCCATTAGAGTATCTAAGTAATGGTTGATTATTGTGAACGTTCAAAATATCTCTATAAAAGCAGGCATTCCTATATTTTACACGTTAAAAATTAAATAAATATCTTTCTCTCTGGATCGCTGCAAACTTGTAGTCTTTTTTAGAACAAATATTTAATTAAAATATAAAAATGTTGTATCGTATATCAATTATTATTTCGTCATTCAAAATCAATAACACACGGATTAATAAAAAAAAAACTGGAATTGGTTAAGATGTTCTCTATATTGTAATAAAAATATTTTTTACCTGTTTAATTATTTGTACAAGTAAATTGCCGCCGTGTGGGCTTGTACGATACTTGAGAAATTTTAAACATCTTGCCATAAAATGCATGTTTTCTCAGAGGAAACAATGAATGAAGTAATTACTGTAAGCAAATAAAATTTGTATTGCATTTCACATGTCTCTTAGTATTGAAAATATGTGTATAATAATACAATAATATAATGTAATGTATAATGGTCACATTACTGGTATCATGAAGATGACTAAGTAATTTCCATATACCTAAATTTTACATTTAAATATTATAATCGACAGCTACACCGTCAATGTTGAATTAAAACAACGAACATCTGTAAAAGGTGGTTCCCGCATTTGACCTCACTGCATCAAATGCTTGGCCTGTTAAACGTATTAAAGAGAATACATTGAATTGTTTTCTTAATCGCTCTTCAAGCCTCTATGGAAGAGCATAAATATTATGCTTCGGGAAGTTATGCGTGATGGCGGCGACCGCCGTTCGTCCCCGGTGGTCTGCGGCCGTCCGCTACAAACAACGGCCCAACCATTGTCCAAGTTGACTGTCGTAAGTACCCACATAAGGAATTCTCGGACCATTACTCCCGGTATTTTTGGCCCCCAGGCACTTCAGGTCAGCGCCGAACAAGATTTATTTTAATAAGTATGACCAAATGTGTAAGATTTCATCAATCGCTAATGTGAAATTGACCTGACCTGATTCGTTTTCCAAGAGAATCTTTTTAATAAAACGTGGCTTATATTATTTCTTATTAAGCTTATATTCCAAATACTCACATGTTATTTGACATCAACACTGTTTAACCATACTAAAACCACATTCAAAAACAACACGGGAATGCAATTGCGACTAATACAACCATTGCGACTAATACAACCATTTCCCAGAAAGAAGATGAACAAGTTCCATCGTGTGTGGCGCAAATTGTATGGAAATAAGTCCACAACATGCACATCGGTCCAATGTCGCACAATATTGCATACTACAAATTGCTTAAAAAGTCGTGCATTATTCAATACTGGCTTGGAATTAAATTTCATCCAATGCAAAAAAATTCAACATCCATATTACGTATTATGGGAGTAAATTTGTTTTATTTTCAGTTAATATCAGCATTGCTAGCGATAATTTCCGCAATACACGTATAATGTTTCTGCTTATCAGTAACAGTTAATTTAAAGGGGCAGAGTTATGCTGCTTAGGACGTAGAATGAACATGTTGTCCACATGACAGTCCTACGACATAAAACCATAAACCTCTCAATTAACTGTGTCCATAATTACCCTACGAAAACCGTTTCGTGACCGACGCTACAAATCCTGTCACCGATGGCTTAACATGTTTGGATCGTAAAAGGCCGCATAAACCAAACATGCCAAATAACTCTCAACTTTGAAGGAAAACAATAGGGAGCCCTATCATTTGTCTCCTTCCGAGATGACACCTTGGGGCAACGAATCCATTATGCATCATCTTCTGTGACATTTAGAATTTATTATTGGTGTCCGTGTGATGGAGTAGGCTTAGAAACATGAGCTGGTTCGCGTAACAATACATGTGAATGTGTCAGAACATTTGAGATTCAAATTGAAGGGGAATTTATTATATTAGCAGATTGTAGAGTCAGTTTACATATGAAACTATATCAATAGGCTTTTAAGACTGGCTTTTGCTGAGTATATCTTAGAACTACTACTTAAGTATTCATTCCCTACGTGTGCTGTAACCTAGGTATAACACATGATTCCTAATAGTAGAAACCGGATATCATTAGCTCAAAACTTAAGCCTTTACAGACTGGTTCTTTATTACATTGCACTTGATTCAAATTTAAATTTAAAATGTGTAAATCATATTGAATATTACAATGTATTAAAAGAGGATAAAAGAAAGTCGTCACCTATGTCATATCCTAAAAGTCCATGGATCCAGCAAATTATTCATCCATGTAATATCCATTGAGGCCCGCTATTAGAATTAAACTTGTAGCCTTTGTTAGCAAGTCATGCTCATTTTAGGTAGTGTAGGATCGCTCTGTAATGTTTAATGTGGCGTCCTTGCTAATCGGGAACTTTTCTTTAAAATGAAGACAAAAGCAAGACCAAGACAATTCCGGTATGACAATTGTTCATAGAAATCGCGTGCAAAAACTAGTATAAAGCATAGGTGCTTCTTCTGTCCATCATTTTCAATTTCATAAGAAAATCACTAGCCTTTTATAATTACGCTTTCTCAAGCTTGTAAAATATGAAAGTAGTTTAATATCAGTACCAGTGTAAAACTACGGCGCTTGGTATATGGGTTAGTAAATAGTACAGTATCTATCAGTATATTAATAAAGAAAGGGTCAAGTCACGAAGACATCGCTGCGTCCGATCTCTCATTAGCGGGCGCCGGAGATAGCCGCGGTCGTGACTTGCGTATGTTCTTACACTGTTGCGGCCGAAATGACAACGAAACGTTCACTCTCTATAGCACTTTTAGTTATTTCAAGTCGAACACAAGACACACACGTAAAGTTATATCATTGAAAATTACGAATGATTTGTTACTACATACTTTGAACGGTTTTGATAAGGAATTCTTATGAAATTCATTGTAAATTGTGAGTTCATGGTAAACTCTATGTTGTGATTATAGTAATAGTAGTTTTGATATTACTTTTTTATTTATAAAAGTAAAAAGTCACGCCGTAAATAACATTACAAGTGGGTAATAAATGAAGATGTCTACATTTGTACACAATTCCGTGTTCCTATTGAATGGAGTGTCTTCAATACGTTTCCTCTAACATATGTAAGTAGTTTCTCTGTACAAATAGTCATTGAGCGTTGTTTTTCTCTATAACTACACAGCCAAAGCTGTTAACAGGATTCTTACATACCGCACGGTAGGAACGAGTGTTCTTCGAAAGCTATAAAACGTGTATTTTACGCTGAATAAATAACTAATAACAATGTTCTTCAAAGAGAAACAAATTGAAAATGTCTTCTGAGCGTGGGGAGTGTAAAATAAAGAAAATAAAGTGTACGCGGTAAGATGTGGTCGGCAGTTGCTACCGAGTCCATTCCGGCTTTCGAACGCAACCGCATTGGCGAAATCGTGACGCTACTTTATAACACAGTGAACAGATACGATGTAGAAGGAGCTCCATTTTCATATTATAATCTTTTTTTCAAACAAAATTACATGAGCGGCTTACGTACTACGTAAATATTTCGGCTTTAGAGTAGTTAGTATATAAAGTATAGAGAAACAATAAAATTGGGCAATTATATTTACCTCAAAAATATTATGTAGTGTTTATATACCTATTTGTCTAATACCTGTTTCTTTCGATACATTAATCTATTTCGTATATTTACTACACTACTACTTTACTACAGTACGTTTTCATAATAACCGAGTCGATGTTCAATTGTTTTAAATAGAGAATCGTGTATGCACGTAAAAGTATCTAATCGAATATCCCAAATAATAAATTATTAAGCTCTTGTACAAAGAAATATCTAGCTTTGAAAAAAGAGAGGCAATAGGCACAGTGCAACGCGAGAAGCATCGTGCTGAATCTCGCTAACCGGTTTGCTCGCGCGAATTATAGTTATCAGCCTGAAAGTGTGGGTGGGGCTGTCATGTTATAAACTAAGCTAAAAGACTGCTTACATAAAAATAGCTTTCAATAAATTATCTTAACAAAAACAGAATTAACTTGTTGAAACAATTTACGATATTGAGATGACCTTGTAATCGTATATGTTTATTAAATACGTCCTCTATAATAAAGTAAGCCATATAAATAACAAGTGATCTACGATTAAGCGTTCCCATCAAATTATGCTTGCTGTATTTCAAGAACTAATTCTTGTAACTCTATACTTTTAGAGTAAGGTCAATAATGGTGGAATGCCTGACATGTCAGTACATGATAGAAATGCATCTATAGCAAATGTCATGCTTGTGTAGTCAGTAGGTGCTACGGATAGCATGTTGGGCGGGAAGCGGCGTGCAGATTATCGGGAACCTGTTCCATTCCGCGCGTGAGTAACAGTCGGAGGCGTACATTACTCAGATATTGATCCCGTGTGTGGGCGACACCAACGTTTTATAACGTTGAGAACCTTTTGCCACAATATCGATATGAATTACCCTTAAGCGAGTGGATGGTTATATAGACAAGTTGGAAGATAAAAAGAACGATGCAATTATAAAACCGAATTTACCATTCCATTCCAAATAACATATCTACATATTATATACATTCATCAAAAGGCGGGCTAGGATTGAAATAAATTAAAGCGAAATTGTGTCGACTTGGGATAGACTTAGTACTCTTTGCATCAATTCGTTAACGTATTGACTGAATAAACAGCTGAGAAGCAACATGAGGAAATATAAATCATGAAGTCAACACCCACTCTGTAAAAGAGCTGCCTAAAAACAAAAGATATCAATGAGGTGCTAATTCAGGTGTCTCACAGCCCTGGAGCCCAATATTTACTTACGGCGGGCCTTTCTCACGTGCTCCCATCACACAGCAACGATCAGTATATGTCAATACAGAGTCACTCGTGTGTTTATTGTAGCAATTTCACACAAGCACCAAGACCATTGATTGCGAGACAGCTTTTACGTGTCGCAGTGACGGCGCTAAAGCTAAAGAATAAAAGCGTACTCTTCTAAAGTGGATAATTTACCCACATCTCTTTCACGACACTAAATTCAATAGGTGTGAATAAAGCAGCGAAATAAAAAGAAATCACATTCAATCAACTAATATTCCTTGAACTTGGAGTTAAAATATGAAGTAACAATATCGATTTGAAAGCAAATAAGAAAGTGCATTGTAATTTCTGCTTTTTTTGAAGCATTTATATTTTTTGAAAGAAGAACAAACCTACTGAACCTTAATGTATATTGCAGTTCTACATTACAAACATTTATAATTAACTGTAGCTTGCAGTTCCATAATTAAAAAAAAAAAACGCATTACACTCCTAAGGGTGTATACACAACATATGTAGAAGTGTTAGGGTACCCCCATACTGAGATTTTCTACTACGTTACGACGATTTAAGCAAGGACCATATATCTAAATTATTTTTCGTTGTCTTTCGTCCTAAGCCCCTTCGTAGCAAACTGGCATCCTGATCAATGCATCAAACTGATCGTCGAATCTCCCAATCTCCCAAAACAATCTCTTAACTTTATCAATAATCAATGTCGGCATGAATCAGGAAAGACCGATAAATAGTTCAGTATAATTGGATCCCTGAACTTTAAATAAGTGGTAAACGTAAAAGCCAAGGTGTTGTGTGTAAACATTCATATGGACTATATAAAAAGAAAATCAACACTTCATCATACAACTGCTTTCTCGCGAGCTTATAAATTAGTTTCTATAAAAAGACCAATCCTAGTAGACGGGTCGACAGAAATACTTCTGAGGCTATGTTTGTACGTCATCCCCTTACGTCAAGATTAATTTTAGAACGCAAATAGGCGGGTGCAGGGTGGGAATGTGAACTGGCGATCCGGGTCATTGAATGTGACTTGCAATTTGATCTTGGCAACACACAATGCAATTATCTTGTTATATATTGTGGCTTGTATCTATGAAACTGTGGTGCTAATATGTATAGGTATCTATTTGCATATGCAATAACTTGTTCTCTCTGTAATACGAGTATTATTCGAAACAAAATAAACGAGACTATTTTTTATTTTTGTCATCTAATATTAAAATATTTTTTTCATATAAAATACTAAACTATAATAAGTAGAGTTCGTACAATAAAAGATATCTTTACTTTTATTGTATTGCACCAATGTATTCGTGTTTTTCCATATATTTCTCACACGATCAAGCAAATTGATTTTTCATGGTGTTGTTTATGGTTGGTTATGTTATCATATTATTGAATAGCAGCCTTGCTATTATAATCAATACCAACCTGACCCTTTTATTATCGATTTATCTTATTAGGATAAAGACATTACATACTCATCACGAACTTGCTAACCTTTGACCCGAGGCTGTCCTCTCTTATATAAAACGACGTCTTTCTAATTCAAATTTATAAATACATATAGTGCTAAGCTTTCGAATGTAAACTATTTGACCATGTAAAAGTTTTATCGTAGAAATAAACTGACCTTGAGCTAGCAACATTGTCGCGGCAGGAAGAGGCAATTGAGCGAATGAACGCGATTGTGTATCGTTCAATGGCCGAGTGATCACGTGTGAATTAGGTCAATGTGCCAAGTCAACAACCTCGGAATTATAGGAGAGCCAGAGAAATAGTAGAAGTGTAGCGGATTTCCCCTTAAAACGTTCTTTCTCACGTCTTAGTCTCACAGCCGGTGCTAATTATATTATGAAAAAAAAATGCTGTTGTAATAAGTTTCCGTTAATATACTGGCACCGGTACTTTAGATATAAACCCTCCCATTGATTTTAATAAGTGACATAAATCATTTCAAAACTTGAATCATAAATATATAATATGACATTTTTGCTTATTATCTGATTCGCATTGAAATGTAATTCAATAAAATAACTCCAAACCATATACGGCGACTCTATATCGGGTAAAATTTAAACTGATTGGGTGCAAACGTGACTGAACAATACATACTGCGTCTATTGGGAAACCATTCAGAATTAACCCTTAGGAATTCCTGCTAATTGGGCCCTAACTTGGGTGCAGGCCGACAATGGTGTCTGTAATGAACGTTGTGATACAATAGCTCTTAGATTGTTCACAAGAAGGCTTTTCCTATTATAATTAAAATAACTTTCCTGTACCCGACTTGCATACAAGTAATGTAATTAGTCCTTGTTTGTATTTCATTTTTAAGCACGGGTATTCATTTATACGGATTATGCATAATTGCACTATTTTCGGCATCGTAAATTTATTTCCGATATTTAATTTAGAGTGTAAAATAGGAGTATGAAAATTCAGTGCGTCATAATTTAGATTCCTATATCATGGATACCGTGAAAAAGCTGTGGATCCATCTAACATACACTAATATTATTCGATTTCATATGTCATATAGGTAAATAAATAAAGGCTTCGTAGTTTTTATTATATACAAATTTAGAACACGGCTTATTTGATATCTTTTTCACTGTTATGAAATATTATTGATAGGAAATCTCACAGCGGTGGCGGCAATCCGTCGGTTGCCGAATCCCTCTCGAGGGGTATTCGTCACGTTTCCTATTTACCATAACAATAGCAGGTACTCGGGTACAAGACACTGACATTGCCGGTAACGTCCTCTGTAATTTATGGAAATGACCGTAAACAAAAACGCATGACAAAGGTGTCTACTCGAAATTAAGTAGATGGGTCGGGTATCGTCATTGTCTAACCATTGTACGGTTCGGTTTTCTTGTCGTAAATATCATCCCTTGACCCGTCCTTATATCGTAAAAGTAACAATAAAAATTTGATCATTAAAATACTCTTTTATAAAGTAAGAAAGTATCGTGTAATGTGCAACGATATTTTAACTAGTTACTAAACAATGTTTACAAGTACAAATATTTTTTTACGTCGGGCATTTTGTTATACGTGAAATTCGTTCAATAGAAAAACGCTTAATAAACATACTTCTTAAACGGCTTAATCTCGTCAATGCTGAGAAAGCCTCCATATTTCAACATTCAGTTAAAGACGCGTGCTGCCGAATGAACAAGTTATTTATTATTTTCCACTGATGATGCATATCAGTGGCTAGCAGGGCGAGCATGTCTTGTTAGGTAGCGCCGGGAGATATGTAAAGTAGCTGTTAAATGTAAAGATATGTAAAGTTCGCTTTGTCGTCAGATAACGCCGCCGTCGCTTGCGCTTGCTAATTGGATGCAATTTATTGCGCCCGCGTCGGGAACCGCTATTTTGTTTATATTCATTTTCATATCATCACAATCTACGCATAGAAAGGACAAAGATCCGCATTTTCAGAATACATTATAGTTGTATAATACAGGTAAAAACAATAGTCACCAAAACATTTGATAAACTCGTAGGCCAAGGCTATCATAGTTATAAGGATAATAATCATCATTTAGTGTTCAATCGCAATTGTTTTCTTGTTGTGCAAATTTGAAAATTTAATTTGTCTGTGGTACCTACTTTAATAACGATACAATTGTAATGGCCTCTGAAACTATCGAATTTGGTGAGTTAAATATTAACTAAAATATATATTTTTTTGCATATTTAGACGAAAATATTAAATTAAGTACGTGCATTGACAATAATATTGTTTCTTATACTGCTTTGCAGACATAACAACGACGGCGCTTGTCATGCTCTTTCACGACACCACGTCTTACTTACTTCATTCAAGTATTATCATCTCCTCTCATCTATTTGCAATCAACAATTGTTAAAGGTCGATAAAGAAATAAAAAGTGATCACCTCTTGGCCATGTGATCTCGAGGCACGATACAGTATTACACGTCAATGATAGTTATAATACGATAGGAAATTAGGATAGGAAATTCTTAAACTGATCTTACGTGCATTAATTTAATTAAAGAGTAAAGGATACTGTCGGTAAAACGAGAAAACTATAATAATTATTTTACTTTCTAACGTTCTTTGTTGATAAATATTACGGATGAAACTTAGCTACCGGCTTTACCGCCGTTGTCAAATTTTAGATTAACACATTTGTTTACACAAGCAAAAATCAGCAGTAAGTAATACAGCACTATAAAAAAAATGTATGTATTATCAGAACGCCGTTCGCCGGCTAAGGACTCATACATGACGGTGGCATGGCTTGTAGTGAATAAGAAGCACGCTTCATTATAAATGTAAGATTATGATTATCTAGTATAGTCGCATTGAGTTTATGGTAACCTAGATAGCGGGAAAGCGGCCCTTTTCAAATTGGTAACTTTCTATTTTTCGATAGCGAACTCGACTGGATATTCCGTCGTGGGCGGACGCGTTTCGTAAGTCTATAGTTTTAACAGTGACTGCTTAGAAATAAGGGCCACGCGCAATTCAATATTACAAATTATCGTTTATAAACAGCAGAGTCTCTTCGGTTTCTGACATGGAAAAAATTGTAGCTGCTTAATATACACTCTGCAAAATTTATAAGTTAGAACCACACCAAGCCAAAACAGTAAGCACCTATTTTATTATAAAACTATAAGAGAACCGTATCTTAAAACAACGATTTCATTTGCATTTTAAACCATAGACAATTTTAATAAGCTCATTAAAGTGCCGACAAGTAGAATGATCGCTTTGTACATAAACATATTTACATACAATCATCTGCACAGACCATATAGAGACAAGATTCGTTCTATGAGTAATGTCTCTACTAGGAAACATCAATCATTGATGAAACACTGACTCATCACGACTAAATAGAGCGGACTAGGGTCCTAAAAAGTAAGTGTTGCCTTATGATAACCGTTTTCGGTCCCTACTGAAAACAGTTGCCAGTTGTATTATTTTGGTCACGTGTTCGACCTTGTTGCTTTTGGCCTCGGAGCCTACATAGACTAAGCTGTGTAATTTGTATATAATTTTGTTGCATACGACATTAAATATTATTACTGACGTATTAGCATGCTTTATTTAACGAATATCTCTCTTTTTACGCTATACAACAATAACACTCCATACATATTTATAGTTTATATATACTCGTACTATTGGTGGGTTTTAAAATAATTATAAATAGTATAAGTTTGAATACAACGATATTGTTAACTTTGAAACAAATTTAAGCCGAATAATTACTAGAATTATATCTCAAAAAAACCTAACGTAGTTATTAAAACATCGTTTATATGTAGATATCATCTATCTGTATAGGTATCGTAGAGTGCAGCTAACCTTTCCGTAACTACCTCCTCGTTGATATTTGGAATAATGTTTTTGTTGTTAAAAGGTTACAAATACATTCAGAATACGGTTTAATACTAGCATATTATCTTTAAAACTGCGTCTTAAGGTTATGGGAACCTTAAAGTGAAGAGACTCAAAGTTACAGTGTAACCTTAAAGCTTTTTTTATTTGAATTTTTGGTACATTAAATATTCGCTGTTTTATTTACTCTCGGTGAATTAAGTCTCTTTGTTAAAGTAACAAATATTTGGTTTGATTATGTCGAGTTAAGCATTGTCAATTGGCAATTGGATTGTTGGAATAGGATTGCTAGTATACAATAAGTCAGTATTTACGAGTTAGTATGAGTACAGTTAGCATTGGTTAGTCTGTTCTATTCTCCATAGTCCTCTTTTTGTTACCAATTTGTAGCTATTGTTTTTTTTATTTCTCCTGTCCCACTCATTCTTGTATGTCAATTGGATAAATCTTATTTGTATTTATATTTGTATCTGTATCATGACGTAGGCCACTTACGTATCGTTACCCATGATGACTGCATTACTTATATATTTTATTGCTAGTATTAATAGTACTAATAAAGAGCGTTCTCTTCGGTATTCTTCAAAGATAATGTTCCTGAAATATTATGTATTTTGATTTCAATTCACAAGTATAAAAGCGTTGATATTATAGGCTAATGTTAAATCGGGTTAAATATTCATTACGTCCTCGCGGGCACGTGACATCTTGATATAAACCTTAATGTTTACGATGCATTCAATGGACCATTCACTGCTTACGAGTATATCAATTCATATTCAAAACGAGTTATCACTAATTAATGAAGTCTTTATCACAAATCTTAGCACAGCGCGTGGCGTCAATTAATAAGTTAAAACCAGTAATATATTCAAATCTTCACTTGCGTCAAAGAAAAAAGGTTGAAATTGATGACCAAATTTAATAATGATATTCAAGAGTATTTTATTTAACCATGACAGTTACCTACCTGTAATTTTAATATTACTTAGTACATACTAACGAAACGCATTAACTCTATGATACTTATTCATACACGATTAATAACATTATTTTACTGTTTTGTCCTTTTCTATCTTTCTTTGAATGGCATAAGAGCGAACAAAATAAAATAAACATTATGTAATTAAATCGCTCGTTCTAAATGTTTAAGAATAAGGAGATAAGGAGCAAGAAGTCACAGGTTGTATCTTAAACCGGTCGGATTAACAACGCATATGTCGCCATTTAATGTCATGATTAGATGTAAGTGTGTAAGGAATGTAGTGTCCACGTAGTATGAGGTAACGACTCATGCTTACAATGAAGAGTTTGCCTGCGAAGACCACGTACTACGACTTTCGACCGTCACACGCTGCATTACTATAAAAACATGAATCATCGTCACTATCGTTATATCTAGGCACCAACACTAGAACAAACTATGAATCTCTTTTCTATTTTAATAATTTATGCTGTTATGTTCACAAAACTTTTCTTACAACAATATCAGGCCCGATATTGGATTTCTGATGAAAAAGTTTCAGTCACCAAACTGTAGGATTTGTGAGACACAAGAGGATGTACAACATGTTTTGTGGGAATGTTCCCAATATCGGGATAAAAGAGATGCTTTGATGAAGACCATCCGCGTGAATATGTTAGATGTTGGCGCAATCCAGAGCGTCCTTGCAGAGCCAGCCTCTGAACAGGCGAGACATGTATACGCATTCATCAAAGCATCTTTTCTAGGTAGAGGTGTGGATGGATGATTATATGTATCAAAAATGTTGTGTATGTAAATTTAGGTATTTTTTTACTGTTTTGTTATTAGCTTAAGATGTTTTTGTTACTAATCGTACAAGGAACAATTGGGTTGGCTTGTACGCATGTACCTAAATCCTAAAACAATAAAGATTTAAAAAAAGGCCCGATATCATATCGTATAGCGAAGTATTTAAAGAATAATACATATGACAGCTTCTACCTATTTTTTTTTATTAACGCAATCGCTTTGTTCACAAATGTATGTGTTTAATGAGTCCTAATTTTTTTCCCTCATAAATGTGCCAGTTCCGCATCGAATGCAACGCCATTATAAAATTGTTTACTCTCCCAAACTATCCGTTCTAGTTTCCTTCATAAATGATGTAACCAGACATCAAGCAACTGTGCAAGTTGCAATGCTATTTTAGACACAGTATAATCTTAATGTAGGTCATCGAAATAAAACTCATTTATCTATCCCTTATAACTGTGCGCCAGCGGGAACATTCCTGACTCACACGTGATTAAAGAGAGCATAACAAATAAACTTAAGCACCCTGCATCTCGTTTCGTCAATAATGAATCACGATGTGAGAAAAGAGGCAATTACTCTCATTATTACCCTTCATGAGTCACACCGAGAAGCTGTATGACATATGGGTTCTAGAGAATGAATGTGTGATACAACACAATATGTACTTCTCAGGAAATGGTGACGTATAGACGCAATATAAGTCTAGTTATCTGAACCGTTAAGTACCATTAATTCCTAAAGTTATTACGCATGAGTCTGAATGTATAAATACATTTTGTGATCCTTATGAACGGCACTCTTATCTCGGCCATAAATCAAACATGACGAATTGGTTCAATACAGAAATAAACCGATATTTATTTGAGTGTCAAAGGAAGTTATATTGAGCTCGCAGCAACTAAGTATACAACATGAATGTGCTACATTAAAATAACAAGAATTTCCGTTTAAATTGATCTAAATATTACTTTAATAACAAAGCTATATTTGGGAAGTGCTCAGTTTTATTAATGTTACCTACTTACATTTGCTAATTCTGAGAAGCGTCTTAAGATTTACAAGGTGTTGTTCATTGTTCGTTATAAACACTGCAATACTATTTCCATAGAAGTGCGCCGAGTTGTAGTTTGACTATGAATAGTACATTTAATTCTTAATGTACAGACGCAGTTGTAACAAGCCTAATCATACGTGTGGACCTTAAAGCTTACTGTGTTATATTAGTATGTACGAGTAGATTTCCGTAAGCTTTAGTGTAAATATTACGGAGTACCTATGTGTTCATTTGTGGTGAGCTTTAATTTGTAAATCGCGAAACTGGAGCGAACACGGAACGGATACAGAGAGCGGCGCTGACGAACATGCGGTTCTAATCGCAACGGCACACAATACATTTGTTTATTTCCACGTGTACACACGGAAACGTATCAAGACGTGCTTGATAGCCGAGTGGGTGGCCGACACTCGCTGGTGGGAATCGTAAAATTAATGATAACTTTAAATATCATCCGCACATGGCTTGTTCCGCATGCATCATCGAGTGGGAATCATGAGATTGTGATCGTGTCCGGGCGTGCATTCTAATTGTTATTTATAGCATACATATATTACATTAATACTCTCTCTAACGATCTGTAACAATGTCACTGAACAAAGGGCTAAGTGAAAACAATAAAGTTCTAATGAGTGTAACCCAAACAAAGGGACAACTATATAGGACATTTTTAATAAATATAGCACAAATAAATACAGTGCTTGATGATTATTGACAACTTGTTGAAAGAAAAAAGATAAAACAACAGTTTTGACAATAAGGTCTTACGGTTTTTGTAAGAAATATAAATGATTTTTTTTCAATGATCCCGATTTAATTAGACTAATTTTATTACGTCGTATGGACGTGTTCATCTATAATGGACTACTTTTACTAGTAAGCGCGGGTTATCAGTTGAAGAAAACAGGTTTTTAAGCTGCAGTCGTTCAAACGGAAGCACTCGTGGCTGTTTCTACTCGCTAGGCACACTTCATACTGCCCACTCGAGATTACAGTAACGCCTCAAATAGATTTAATCTCATAGCTTCTACATTTGATCTTGCCACTTGAAAGAAATGCCTTTTTAAAATACGCTCACATTAAATATTCATATCTAGTCAGTTACTTTAATAGCTGCTTGCGGTGTTTGATGCGAAACAATGTAAGAAGTATATAAAAAGTAACTGTTAATTAAGAAAGTTCCATAATGTGATTAATTGCTGTGGTTTCATTATTACGCTAAAACTTTAAAACTTATTGTAAAACTAACATAATACAAATAACTATCCCGAGGGGTCAAATACAACCACTTTGAGAATCCCTGGTTTACAATACATCGAAAAAACAAATGTATTTAAATTAATTACGAAACATATATTAAAATGTATTGTGTTATTTTTATCCGAAACCGGCATGTATGCATGAAAAGAGTTATGAATGTAGACGAAGCGCGTCAGGTTTGCAAGGACAGAGCTATTTGGCACTCGGTGCTTTCTGCCTACCCCGTTCAGGACCTGGCGTGATGTTATGCATGCATGCCTTAAAATAAGTTGTAAATGAAACTGTTTTCTTCTGGATGTAAGGAAAGCATAAGCTTTTAAAACAAATGTGCGTCTTTGTATTGAAGTTTTAGAACAAAAAAAAGAAAAAAATGTTTTAACTATTTTAATTATTTTTTTTAGAAAATCGTTAAAAAATGCCTATAAGTATGAAATTAATTAAAGAATGCCTTTTGCTACCTTTATTTTTACATAAGCCGTGAAAAAATACCGTTTCTAAAACGAAGGAGAGCACTTTTAATATGAAATTATTAAAAATAACCATCTAATAATAAAACAATATATATTATTTAATATATGCAAGCAGAGTCGCATGCGAAATCAAAGTGGTGTAGACACGTAATTTAAAATGGAGCACAACTTAATGCGCCTGCGCATGTCTTAGAAAGTCAAAGTTTAATAAGAAACAGTACAGTCATTTTTATGTTGTTTCTAAGTGCTCCGCCAGCCGTGATCGTCTAGTGGTTAGGACTCTACGTTGTGGGCGTAGTTACCCAGGTTCGAATCCTGGTCACGGCAGTTGAAAGTTGACACCGCGGAAATTACATTTTTTTATGATTCGAAACAACTTTTAACATCATAATAATGCATTTTATTGCAATTATAATGATAAAATGTACATTTATTACATTTGTCATTTTTTCTTTGTTATAAACAAAAATGGACAAAATTCGTTGATAACTGTATCCATAGATAACAATGAGACCATACACAAAGGATAATTTGTCGGCAGATTTTTTATTGTTACTGTAAAAATCCTCTAACAATATTTTTATAAATAATCCTGTCAATAGGGAAAACGGGTTTATACTGATGTAAAAATATAAACGGGATATACTGATGATAAATGACGACAACTCTAGCATAACACCAATAGATGCGTTGCCTTTGAAAATTGATATTGCACTATTTTTAAATAATTGCGATAAGTAATACATACTTCGGATCTTATCTTATAAAAGACAAAATAAGATTAAACTTTCTTTGTTGCACATTGAAACAAAAAGAAACACAATACTATATAATTCTACTCTACAATATATAACATCATTACTTAATCCATATATAACCATTTATTACCCTATTGAAAATAGAATCGACGTTTCAAAAACTTTAATAGCGCGATTTAGGCGACGAACAGCGCCATCTACATAGTTAAGTCCGCCGCAACTGGAGTTTGTGATTCACAACCGTAACCGTGTTCCTCATTCCATACCTATCTTTATTACAGTGTTCGAGCATCGTTAACCTTATTTGCTGTGTTATTATGATTTATGGTAGTCCATATCATGCGAGTATCCTACGGCTCGTCGGCACACCATGATATTACCTAAAACATTATGAGTAATTAATGTACCCATCATATTAATGTAGATCTGATGACATACATACCATTTTTTATGTACACACAGTTGCACAAATTGCAACCGAAAGTTTGAGAAAAGTATGAATTACATTTTTTCCTACGCGTTTTGTTGTGTCAAAGCTCGTCCAATAGCCATCAAAGAAAAAAGAAAATTGGTTGTCAAAGGCAAGAGGAAAAGTTTTCGTTTTTGTGAAGACAGTAACAAACCAGCAGGCAGGCGTCACAAGTAGCCGTTGCCGCCTATGGACATCTGCTACCAACCTCTAATAGCCTCAGAGCCTATAGGAACTGTCAGTAAGCCCAGCAACAGGTGATACTGAAAATTTGTCTAAACTTTATATGAAGAGAAAAGCTTTGTTTGTTTGTTTGCTTTGAATAGGCTCTGAAACTACTGGACCAATTTAAAAAATATCACCATTAGAATCTTAAATTATCCTAGATGAGATAGGAGAGAGTATTTTAATAAAAGTTATTATTGTTTATATCATGTTATTATTAGTTATTATTATTTATACTGACCTGTTACATTGGCACCTAAAAATATCCTTAACCTTATCAGTAAAAAACAATGAATACGCCAATAAAATGTTATTCCCATAAGTCTTATTGGCATATTTTGTATTAACACCTCGTGCCTTTTTCGTCCTTTTTCTGTATTGAAAGAATGAATATAAAATTAATAAGCGACATTTATATACATACTGTGCCGTACAACACGGAGTCGGAAAGCCGACAGCACGGACTCGAAGTAGATAGTTTACAAGTTCCTAGTAATGGTCATAATAATATATGTATGTGTTTGATTTAGATTGAATTTCGTACAAAGAGATAGTTACTGAACCGTGACGTGATAGGATGGCTATAATTCTTTAGAAATACAACCTTGTTACATGAAATAAGGGTAGAGATGATGGAAAATGTTCAGGCTTTCTCGCGATCGTAACGTAATCGTCAATGACATTTCGAGCGCAAAGGCTGTGATTACACATACATTTATGTATTACCAATACCTGCAAGGTCTAGGCGAATATTTATGGAATACTCGACTATGCCAACACGCGTCTTCCTGTGATATTTCATGTTCGATTTCAGTGTGTAGAGAGCCTTGGGAACAGAGTGGCCATGATGAATGTTCATCGCGCGGACAGTCTTGTACACTAGCGATAGGTAGATTAACATTGAAATGGCTGTTTGTATCCTAAATCGCGAAGTTTTCTTGATGAGCCATCCCACAAACAACACGATGTTAATAAACAACATTTATTTTATTAGTCGTTGCCAGTTTTCGAGCCTTTTAAGACGCAAAACCAATTTGTTATTTAATCATTATTATTTTAATTTGACAAAAATTTACTCGGTAAACAGTATTTTACTAAACATAGATAAGTGATCTTCTAAAAAATATACAAAGTTTTGGTAAACATAAAGTATGATGCCCCCACACTCAATGGTCTATTGCATTAAGCGTAAGCAAACGGGTGAGGTAAGTTAACATCAGCTAAGGTCGCACCATGGAAGAGAATTGTATCCAGAAATACTTTATTATGAGTTAAAGAAGATTGAAGGCGTGACTGAACGAGATGAAACTAAGATTGATACACTAATGAATTATTTCTATGCTTTTTTAATTTCTTTTTCGTTATGTACACTTTTCCAAATCTATTTTAAAGATTGCACCTACCTTCAATCGTCGTCATGGGTTGACTGGTAGAGAATGCCACTAGGCATAAGGTCCGCCCTTTGTACAACCTTTTAGTTTTAGGTTTCACGAAAAAGTGCAAATAAATAAATAGATAAATGTCCTTTCTTAGTGAAAAGCTTGGCGACAACAAGCAAAACTCTCGTCTATATGATTCATGAAATATGCATGCTTGTGTTTGCAATGATAGAAGTTTCAATTTTCCAATCGCAAAGTCACGAGTTGACTTTGCAAATATTTAAAAGTTGCCTTCGATATCAGGATAGTTCCAGATTATTCCGGTTTACACTGCATTGAAGCAACTTTGTTTTGTTATACCTTTATAATGGTGTGATTTTTGAAATATGTGAGCACGAAATGGCAACGCTGAATACTTATATACTTATTTATTATATTGTAAACGTAAAAAAAAAACGTAACATCACGCCTGTAATCCCCGAAGGGGTAGGCAGAGGAGTGTAGTACACCCCCACATTTCAC
>DWUN01000313.1:0-24900 GCA_018249975.1 Passova gellias
CAATGTGCATTTATTTTGAATTCGAAATGTAATGATCCAATAATTTAATTTAGTGTTGTGTAATATGCACGTCGAAATCTAGAAAACATTTCCATTATTTGAATGTATGTGTTTAATTAGCTTTTGTACATAAATCTATATTTTAGGATGTTATACTGACCTAAATATGTACAAGTTTTACTGTCAAAACAAAAAATTGTCACAGATAATGTACGGCAACAATACTCCTTTTACAAATAACAAAAAGTAAAAAACAGTTTCAACATTGTTTATTTAGCTCATAATTGATGATGTTTGTTTATGAATATCCGTACGATGTTGGCTCTAATAACAAATCTACGTGCAAAATTATTAGTAGTAGTAGATTGGTTAAGATAAAAAGATTTTAAAAAAAGTCCACCCGCTAGTTGTACGTATTGTTCTCCATCGAGCCAGCTCTGTTGTTAAAGTCGTTTATTAAAGTAAGCATTTCCAATAATATTCCTCCTTTTCTCCCTTCCGGTAGCGTACTTCCCGAGGTACTTTCAGACATCATATTGTTGCTTTTAATGATTTTGCTGTATCGTTCCCTATACATGGGTAGCAACAGTCGATGAAATTGTTATTATTAAAAATATTTTCTCGTTTCAGGAGCGTGTACGTTACGAAGAAATTGTATATGGATGGAATACGTACGAACATCACCAGTAGTTGACCTCAATGTACGTCGGTACAGAACTATTTATTTTTATGAAATACTCAGAATATAGACCGATGGCCAACGAATGATATGTGATAGCTTCGCCTGCGGCAATTCGCAACATCAACGTGTCGACCTCCAAAGCCCACTGGGAATACCTGCGAGCGAATCTTATTCCCAATATCGGATCGGATTTTAAGGACGAAAAAAAATTAAACCAACTCCATCTAATTACTTTCATACTACAAAAGAGAATATGTCGTATCTGTCTTTAGTACTAGCAGAATAAATATACATAAATTGATTCGAGTGTACTTACTGATAACAGTGAAATTGATCCTCAAATTTCTAGTCGGAGAGTTTCTAAAGTCGACCCGGCAGCGGTAAACCCCAATGTCGTCCGTGCTCACGTTGTCGATGAGGAGAGTGGCGGGGGACGCCGTTGCTCTAAAATAGGCCCGGGCACCGAACCCCGTCGGGGAGGACCAGAGCTTGGGCTGGTTGGCTGTACGGCCACGTACGTCGTAGCTACAAACGAGATTGTGTTTAAACTTTGCAGTCCCTCTTATTGAGCCTCAATCAATTACGTTTCCCATTAAATCACAGCAAAAGAAATCTAAAAACCTGAAAGATAAACATTAATTAATGTCATAGGTTCAGGTAGTAGACATTTTTTGATCAAAATCGTTTATGGACGCAACAGCAACACATTTATTTTCTTAAATTTAACAAGACAGTAGCACTACAATTGTTTCCAGCCTTAAGACCGTAAGACCTTATGGGTTATTAGAATGGACAGACACAAAACGATCGAACTAAATCTGCAAAGATGCCGATGTGACTCGGACTAAGCCGCTATGTTAATTTAATCCGATTTAGAGATTTGGAGATTATGGAATGAACAAATTAAACGTCACGATACAAGGAGAAGGAATTAGTTAATACAGTAAAATATACACATCTATTACAGTAGATAAACTGTAGGAGCCTGATATTGATGATTGCACGACGATAATATAACTATGATTTATATTATTTTAGAAAATACTTGTTGATGGCTGTGCTGGCTTAGGTATTAGAGTGGCTTATGAATTAATTAATTGACCGTATTATCAACTGCGAAGCTGACGAATTGTCCAAATTAAAATCTTCTTAAATATTGTGTAGAATAAGTTCACAAAAGCAGCAAAAGGGTCACCGGGTGTTACATCCCAGCGGAACCTTCCGCAGAAAGTTCCGCCAGCAAACCTCATTCATATGTTAGGCATGTCTCTTAAATACATTCTGTGATATGAATTAAATATCTTGGGAATTCGCCAACAACTTCTGACATCAAAGAACAAAGAACTTGATACGTCAAGTGCTCCCAAAAGACAAGATTCAAACTTCAGTAGAAGTATATATTCAATTTAGAAATTCCTTGTATATTAAATTCATAGCTCTAGAGTTATGGACTTGTTTTTTTAATAATAGAAGTAGCTCCCGTAATTAAACTGAAAGGAACGCTATTTTTCACTGTTATTCTTTGTCTGCCTCGGTTGGCGCCTTGGTTTACTCGCTATAGACTCTGATTGTTAAATGGAGGGTCGTGAGATCGATTCCCGCCTCGCACAGACATTTGTATGGTGCGTATAAAAATATGCATACCAATAGAAGTAGCAACTAATAGAAAAGTGTATAATGATATCATTTAGTTTCAACTTTGACTAAAAGTTAATCAATTAATCTACTCATTGGACAAATTGTATCGAAACCCTCAATGCATTCGTTGAAATGCATGGACACGCAGACAGACATGCAATCAAACTAACTAGTTCACAGAAAGTTTTCTTAAATGGGTGATCTTAGTCATCATTTCGGGTCGGTAACGGCCCGCTCTGTACGATCCGCCCCGCACGTCTCGGTGAAGTTATTATAACCTAACAATAAAATAACCTAAGCCTTATTGCCCGGAGCCATTTGCGTAAATTGTTGATAAAATTGGTAATGAAGTAATTTTGTTTTCGGCTCTTATAAATGTTCAGCTGTCTTATAGCAACTCAATCTAAGCTATCTCATCCATAAAACGAAACAGATCGACTCAGTCTCAACTCTCACAAAAGACATTTGCATTTTAGATTAATTGAGTTAATTAGGCTTACTGAGTGTTTTCTATTTTGCTTTTATTTTACGCTTAGTTTTATATATAATTCTGGGTGTAAATTGTATCCTATGTTAGGACTAGCAATTCACAATATTACATCCAAAGTTAGGCACAAAGTTGAAAACTAGGGGTCGCACGAACCAGCTGTTTGCTGCTAAACTATTCCCCCATTAATGTTAAGGCCTTCAATCCTTAACCTAACCAATTTGAATTCTTGAACTCCAAATTACAATTTCCACTCCGTGACCTAAGGGCTAACGCGAAATTGTACAAGTTTTTATTACAGTTTTCAGTAGCGTACAAAAGGCCATTATTAAATTGTGTAAATTTTCAGTTTTTTTGGTGAATTTATTAACGTTGCCAAATTTACAGGGATTATCGTACAGACTGTTCACTTCTAAATGTATGGGACGACTCTTTCGGTACATGTTGATTGATGTTATTATAAAAATGCTTATACTCGGAAAAGCGCTTTCATCACAGAATTGAATCGGACTGACTTTTGGAACATTACCGCCCTTAATACTGATACATACCACGTTTACGCCTTAGCCTAGAAATACTTGCATATTTTTCATTATAATGATATTAAGCGATACAATAATAATAAATGGGACACTTCCACACACGCGGCTATCCATTTCCAAAGTAGGCAATTAAATGCGTGTGTTATGGTAACGGAACAAATGATAAACATACATAATATACATAGTACTTATATTAAAGTTATATTTTTATTACATCCATACAGAAAAAACAAATGTGCCCATCACACAATTGTTTGTTGCGGATGGGAATCGAACCCACGTACTCCACTTTAACAGACATGGTCTCTAACGACTAGACATAGACATAGACTTGTACATTTTTTCGTCATCGTTCACCTGCTGCAAGCGCCTCTAAGGTTAAGATAAGTTGGATGAAGAAAACCAACAGAAAAACCTTGAAATGATTCTTTTGCAATGCATTTAATACTGATGGGACTGTTCTGCCCGAAACTCCTTACACATTCTACGTACCTACAGTGCTACGTCTTCGCCGACGCCAATATCCGACCGGATCGAATGTTGTGCCAGATAAATATTTGTTTACCTCTCCCTTCCATATCTAGCAGTACTAGTAGACATCGAATACTAGGATACTGTACTGATTTGTTACCTGTTATTTATTTATTTAATTATCATAAATGTATTGAATTTCAATATACCAATTTATTAATATAATACGATCACACTGATAATCAGTAACAGTGATTCCCGCAAATGCTAATTGGCGGCTTTTCGTCAAGCGGAACTGCAAAACTGAATTTAACGAATAATTTTTAGTTTACTACTTTACTGCCATAGCGATAAACAGAAAGGATATTTTAAGATCCTAACTTAATCCATGACTCGTTTAGCGCTAATTCTATTCTAAGGACCAAATTAAAATAGATTTTTTATTTTTACTTTTTCACCGACTTCAAAAAGGAGGAGGTACTCAATTCGTCTGTATGTTTTTTTTCTTTTTTTTTTCCATTAACGAATATAAAGCCTAAGATTGAATCGCGACGTAATTCTGAAGCAACTTTTTTTAAATTATATATTTTTGTGTAATAACCTCGAGTTTGAGTGTGATCTCATCTCACGGTAAGCGAGATGCAGTCTGAGATGTACCACGCTTGCGTAAACACTGCTTGTTCACTACTGTTTTCAATAATCCCAATTTATATGTCTGAGGAAAAATATACGCCGGTAGGGAATTCTAAGAGCTCCCTATTCATAAATATATTGGTAGAGATATCGTAATAGCGATGTGAACGCTTACCTGTACAGCGGCTCCCAGTCGGCCTCCTTGAACCAGAGCACCATGGCCGCCTTGTCGTTTGCCGACGCGGGCCTAGTGTCGCACGGTAGCGCGGCCTTCTTGCCCACCACGCCCGCCACGTGTGCGGTCGGTACTGCCAACAAAATAATACAATTTAAATCATCATTGAAAAAACTGATTATATACCAAGCAAAGTTATTACAAAATGTTTGGGACGCAGCATACGCGGCCAACTGCTTACAAAATAGTCAAAGCCCGTACCGGATAGCCGATAGATAGTCTAAACCCAGTCAAATACATTATTGTCATTATATGACAAATATTTGCTTAAAAACAATCTAGTTCCGACTGTTAGGATTGTGAATAAACTTGTTAGGTCTAATATTACATGTCAATGCTTTAACAGGCCGACATTTTCGGATAGCTACTTAACCTTTATTGAACATAAGTATTTATTGACATCTATTAAAAAATCTAATTCTATTTATAAGTTCAGATCTGCGCCTCGCGGTATTTATTACCTGCGGAGCTTTAGATCCCGTGGGAATTTCGGGATTTAAATTAATTCTATTTTTTCTCGTATTAAATATAGCCTATGTTCATCAGGGAAAATGTAGGATTCTAATGGTAAAAGAATTTTTGAAATCGGTCCAGTACCTAGTTTCGGAGCCTATTCAATACAAACAAACAATCAAACAATCAAGCAATCAAATCTTTCCTCTTTTTAATATTAGTATAGATAGCCTACATAGTAGAAAAACAAAGTCGCTTTCCGCTGTCTGTCCCTATGTATGCTTAGATCTTTAAAACGTCGCAACGGATTTTGATGTGCCTTTTTTAATACATAGAGTGATTCAAGAGGAAGGTTTATAGTATAATAACCTCCCCTATATCCTAGAGGAATACTGCTATTTCTGAGGTTTCTCTGGTGATGTCGTAAAAAATTACATTTCTCACAAAAGCAAAAGCTAGTAGACTATAAATAGAGTTGAACACCTAAGAGCAGTGAACCACCTTTCGCAGGCAGCGGAGCGCGACGCGCGAGCAGCCGCGACGGTCGCACGGGCTCGTATGACACGTGCTTCTGGGAATCGGATCACTGGTCACTGTCCGCTTTTGTACGTCGCCACCTCGAATTGCATCATTCGGCGTGAGAATCGCAAGCTCGGAGACTGATCCTCCATCGAGACACGTAATACTATTAGAAATATCTATGTTTCAATTCACATTCAAATATTAAGAACTAAATTATTGTAACACGTGACCACAGTTAGAAATTTAAGTAATTCAATCCAGTAGGGTCCAGTGGCTAGTGAACCCGACTGCGGAGACGAGGGTCATGGGTTCGATTCTCGTGGAAGAAATATTTGTGCGACTAGTTTTACATTTAACCATAACTGCGGTCAGAACAAGTTAACTGGTTCGAGATAAATGAATGACTGAAAATGGAAAACAAACATCTATCAAAAGTAACTCAGTTTTAATCAGCTTCCAAGTTTATAGTTTATATTCGTCTTATCTTTATTTTTATTCTAACTCCGGGGTCCTTTGTCGCTTGATTATTCAGTACAATATGTACATTGTATAAATACATTAATTGGTGTTGCACCGCACGCCGTTGTCCCCGGGTGGGTGTCTGGGTGTCCGGGACAGCTGCAGTCACTGCGTACAGCTGTATCCAGCGGGAACATTGGCCGGGAATGTTTACCGCGCGCCCCACTACACTCGCCGCAAGCGGCAGGCGGTAGAGGGCACACTCATATTTAATTACATCGATTATTTTACCTTACAATAGGGGCATTTTAGATAAATATTTACATACAGATCTGATCCAAATATATTTGAACAAATATGGGTACATTTAAAGATTTTACAGAATTATTACACCAATCCATATTTTGCCTTTTTACCGTTTTACCGCAAACAAATGTTAGAAACTCTGCTAGAATTATAATTATCATTACTTAATAATTAGACCAAAATATATACCAGCGAATTATATACCAGCGCTTGCTATCAAATCCCGACCAGCAACCTCTTATAACTTGTCCCGAGGGAAATGTTTACGTTAGCGATCTCACAAGTCGCTGTGGGTGCATCCATTACGAGAGTTGTGGATCGACAATTTCAATGTTAACAATGATATTCATTTACCATATACATATAAATATAGCGGTGGTAGCTTTACCGTTTATATTCCGAGTTCACCTCGCGGGCTCTGGAGTTTAAATTGTGTGGACACATTCGTAACGTTAAGAACTTATGTTCGTTTGTAATGACGACAAAGGAAAACACCGTAAGGAAACCTGTGCTCCTTAGAAATCATGAATTGTGATTATCTAAAGGTATGTGAAGTTTGCCAACGCTCTCTTAGTCAGCGTGGTGGACAACGGCCTTATCGGCTAGCCGTATCCAACAGTAGAATGATAATAATGGTTGCTGAAACCTAAGAATGATTCCGAAGTAGATTTCCAAACCTCTAGATAGACGAGGTAGATACCCTAACCAATAAACCAGGACGGCTTAAAGATAGGATATCCAAAAGAATGAATTGAATACCAAAAATATTCATTCATCGACTATAAAATTTGTAAGGTTCATTAAGTGTACTTCCTTGAGATGAATAAAACATGAGTTTTTTCGGGATGAATGTTAGGGAAGCAGACAGTATCGCGATAAAACCATACATTCACAGCTAAACACATTTAATTTAGCGTTTCAAAACATCGGAACACATATCAATGCTGAAGCTTGCATCGTCTACCAATTTCCGTGTTAGGTATTGGAGGTCAAACGGAAAGTCACCCTTAAAGAAAACAAAATACGATCTAAATTCGTTCGAACGTAAACGTTTACGCGTTGTGCCCATATGTTCTGTGGCGACCGTACGTGAAGGATAAAGATTTCCTATAAACGCATAGTATCCGGAATTCACTTCGGAGAAAAACGCCGCTATAAGTAAACTGTGCAGTAAGCTTAACCAACCTAATGCAAATATGTTTATAGGAAAGCATTTACATATATTTCTTTTGTATATGTATCCCTTTCATTTTGTGTTTGTCCTTCTGTCTCTATAAACAATGGTGTACAAAAAAGTATATTTGTATTGTATTGTATATTCCCGGGATACTGCAGTATAAAATCAATATAAACTTATTAGAGTCCAGTCGTTGCTTGACTCACGTAGGAATTGAATTAATAAAGGCATTAATTTTTTTTCTTAACCAAGATAATGAATCTAAAATTTGAAATGCCTAAATATCATCTCCTATTTTAACTCCTTAGGGGTGAAATTTCCAAAATTGTTTCCTTAGTAATCACTTACGCTATATAAAGAAACTTTGAAGCTCTGGAGAATTACATAGGGTATTTATCATGGAATGAAAAAATATGTTTTCTTGTTTCCATGGGAAAATATTTTTTTAATCAAATAAGCATCATATATGGCGGTACGGGAGCAACAATGTTATGACGTGTGAACAAAATAAGTGATTGTGACAACAAATAAAACAACAACAACAACAAACAAAAATAGAACGCCCCGAAAAAATACAATGAAACACGTTCAAAAATTAAATAAACAACCCCATACATAATTATCTAGCCAACAATACAACGAAAACATTACCCAGCAAACGATACCACAACGCGACCCGGTTACGCAAAAAAATAGTACGAACATACACGCTCCGTTATTATATGTGTATAGACATCAAAACGAACGGTTTATTAAGGAAACGATGGATAAAAATGTACACAGCAGTGGCGTTAATGCGAATCGAGCAGTAAACGTCATGCGTACACCGAACAGACATTCGTGGCGATCACACGACGCCGTACTAACCGTCGCGTGGGACACGACTGCGGCTCGACTTGCAGCGGAGACTGATATTGTTCATTTCGTAAAACAGTCCAACTTGATTCAAATAGGGCAGCTACGGGATCGAGTCCAATCTGCGACTAATAAAAAACTAATACTTACATCAAACACCGTAATATCAATTTACAATAATTACATCGTTTCGTCTAGTCTCTAGAGGTAATGGGTTCGATTTCCAACATTTGCCTGTTCTGTGTCTGGGTGTAATAAAAATATCCATATAAGTAATATACAAGGGGATAACAATGGACATTATGTCTATGTTTATTAGCTATCCGGTTAACATAACACAGGCATTTAATTGTCGAATTTGTATAGAGACAGCTGTATTTTATAAGTCACATTATTATATCAGTAAATAAGTGAAAAACGGGTGTTATAATACTAATTACAGTAATATTGCTTTACTTACTTCCCAAAGTTTCATTATCTTTAAAATGCTACAATATAATACATTTCAAGAGACAACACTCAACATTGCAAAACGGTACAGCTTGCATGTAATACGAATTAAAGCTGACGTTCAAAAGTTTCCCAAAGCTATAACGCTTAAAGTTTAAAGACAACCTCGACAGCAACAATACTTAAGATAGCATAAGAGACCTTAGAACACACTCATATAATTTAAAATCGTTTCAAATTACCCCAACATAATTAAGTAGGTAACAATATTAATTTCTGCGTATTGTATCATTTAATCCATAAAATCAAAATTCTTATATAATAATTATTGTACAAGTGATAAAATCACCACCATTTCTCATCTATTTGCGACACAATATTACATAAACATATTTGTTTTCTGATTTCCTTGTCCGTATAAACTGTAACTTTGCCAAATTGCATCCCTCCGTGCAGGGAAAATGCTTAAAAATTGGACCAAATGTTTCTCTGCCGGTATTAATATATATTTTCCGCTCCGCTAGCCGCGCGCACGCGCCCAATGCCGACGTCACTTCCTGCACAATTTGACTTCGCGTTTTTTCGGTCATGAAAACGAGTGTTCATAAAGCGCGTCGATTGAAAGGAACAACACATTTCGTAGGGCTTCAGTCTCGAGACATCCTATCGCTTGTACGATGGCGCGGGGAAAATGAAACATAAGTTAATTATAAACTACGTATAAATACACTCGTAACGTTCATAAAAGGCGCTCCGGTAATGCATGTCACCTCTCCCTCGGGGGCTTCAACAATAATGGTATTAAAGTTAAAATTTACAAAAATGTTTTGCAATATGGACCGAGAGAAAAGTGCCTGAGGAAAACGCTCGACACTTTTTTAAATAATGAGCTTCATGAAAGAGTGCACGATAACTATTTTTAAATTTATTCGTCTAAGTATTCAGAATTTAGTCAACTACTGCCGTACTATAATTGGGCAAATTTCTATCAGCATAACCTCGTATGTTATCGAGCATACTCCCCCAGATTGACGCAATAATCTTAATGTTTATTGGTGCAATTGAAGTTTGAGCTTAAAATTGACGGTTGCAATCATCGCTTGACATAAAGTAGTCAGTGTGCACGATTGCCATTTCTTCGCTTTTAAAAAAGACAATCTGGCAGCCTCGCAATAGATTGAGTCAACAGTTTCGACGATGGCATGTTTTTTGCGCTGGAAAAGCTAGAGCGGAGGAAGATAGCTATTTCACAGTACAGGCGTTCGCGTCAAGCATGAGCTCGCAAAACAAATGATTTCTCGAGCTAAACCAACACACAGTACGATACACAGACCCCGGGCTGAGTATGTCTTTCTTTACCAAGTAGTAGCTATTCCCTACAACAATTCATGCCGAAACGTAAATGATAACAAGAATACATGTTGAGAAAACTTTCAGATCCACAACGATTGTTGATTAACAGAAAATTGATTTTTTTTCAAAATCATGAACTAGTTCTTTTATAAAAACGTATATATCAAAAAGTGCACTTGAAAGCGGGTCAGTATTAATAAAGGCTTAAATACTTCTCACATTTAAAGTGATCATATAAAAATCGAAGATCAAGATATTTGTCTCAAATGCATCAAAAACCACAAAATTGAATATTGATTGCAAAAAGAAAGTCAAAACGAGACTTCTCGTAACTCTCCCGACCGACGCGATAACTTTCGACGGAGTTCGCCCTAATGCGCGATCAAAAAATTTCAACTTTAACGAGGAAAATGACGTATAATATTCACATATTTTCAAAAGCAACGACCAAACATTCGGATGGACGCCGGAATTTCCAAACTTTGATTGGATCGTTCCAATCGTATCGCTACTATAAAATCGTCCCAATTACGTAGCCAGATAAGATCCAATTTCGTTCGATGGAAATTTTCGCACAAACTGTAGCTGGCGTTTCGGAAAACAATGCTGAACGTGCGAGCGAGACAGCGAGACGCTTGGAGCTTTGGGCACATTGTATTCATATCTCGCGTCTTATCTTCTTAATAGGGGCCACGTCTTATTGCAGTGTTATTATATACGCATGCGTTACTCGAACACACGGATACTCTAAAGGGAGCAAGTTTCGGTTCACGTAGGCGTTATCTAAACTTCACTCACCTTTTAGAGTACACGCTACGCTACACGGAATCACATAATATGCACGGAGTTGTAATATGTTGTTTTTATTGCGGCAATAAATATTTTTTTATTATAATTAATTATGGCACGATATGTGTCACGATGGGCATGAAATCGAATGGCCGCCAACTGTACTTAAGTAGAAATTTTAATGGAATTATATACTCGTAAATTGTTAGAAATTTTACTACAAAGTAATTAAGTTCTGAAGCTACTGGCAAAACATCGCAATTATATAAAGCGAACAGTGCTCACACTAGGGTCTTACTTGGTATATATGTGTTTATCAGCAATTGTCGTGCAGGCGTAAGACCTTTAATTTGATACAAAATACACGTAATTCCCAAGATTATTTTAAATGCATAAATATGAAGCAGACGCAAGTAACGATGTATCAAAATCGTAATATCACATTATTGTACACATCGCAATAAATCTTTAAAACCGACACGTCTGAGGCCCGCTGCGATATTTTCTCCGACACCGTCGGCGAACAAAAAGAAGCTATTACACTGGCCAATATATCAGCTATGAGTGATGACGTCACAGCGACAGTATTACACGTGCTTTATATTAAAAAACACCGAGGCCAGGTGTGAGAATTTGAGTTAGCGACCTCTAAATTCTGGTCGAGATTTTTTTATATACGAACATACTCGTATATGACAGTTTTAAATAAACTAAAAGAAAGCAAAAAGTTAACGTGGACGATACCTAGTCGTTAGTAATCCTTAGACTCTGCCTGCCCCTACAGAAAATAGGCGTGATATTAAATAAAATCTTAGAATTTCATCGTAAAGACTTAGAAGTAAATAATAAATACAATTGACGTCAAACTTTAAAAGGTACTCGTGTTGAATGAAACCTTACGATATTTTCATTAAAACGTTGACCCTTCGACAAACATTTAGGTCACAGGTCGAACACTCCTTCACGTCGCACTTGACGCCTCTCGGCAGATAAAAGCGGTCGCCATGGCAACCGGATAGAGAACAAAGTAGTTTACCACATATTGTAAAGGCCGCGACTATCAGTTATACATGTAGGTAATAGTGCATATACAGGTTACATCTTACAACACAACAACGAACACAACACGTGCGTGGCTTGGCTAGCTACACACCTTTGTCAGACCCACTGCTGGGCATAGATCTGTCCTGTAGCTGTGGCAGATCTTGCTCCTCTAATTGGGATTGATACGAAAGGTAAATTTACTAGTGATTTTATATTTAGAAATATCAGTCAATTTATAACTATAAACAATTCTTGGTATTTTCAGAATAAATGAATAAATGAATAAAAAAAACCATACATCAATTTTATATTAATTTATTTACTTAGTATCTATAATGTTCAAATGAAGATCAATTTCCCCGCAAATTTATGTACAAATTACTCGTTTACAACTGGAGATTATTTTATTTGCTAATTTCTATTTAATGTCTTTTAAAATCAAATCTACTTAATTTAATCTCAAGTTTCAGACAATGTAACAATATTAGCAAATTGCTATACAAGGCAACAAACAAATGAGATATCAAGTTGTTCACCGACAACTCCACTCGTCAACGTATTCACGGGTTGTAGTCATTTATTATTCCAATACGTATTTATTATTCCGACAGCTGAGCACGACTGATCTGGCCATTTGTTTCATATCGCACAAGAAGCAGAGGGGGAGACAAGCTAACCGATGTTGTTCAGCGCCGCCCATAAATCCCACTTAATGTTAAAATGTCAAAGTTTCCATATTTGTTTGTTGGTAGTCAATCACGCATGCTTGGATTTGTTATTTTTGCTACTTTTTATCCACACTGAGAACTAAAATGTTGAACGTCAAAAATAAAACTAATATTTTATAACAAAACTATTGTAATTTGTGCTGGTTTCCTCGCGATGTTATTCTGTACAGGTATAGCGAATGACATTTATAAAATGCACGTTACATTGTAATGTCAGAAGAAAAGCCGAGCCCCCGGAGTTGGAGTCAGAAATTTAAAGCACTCAGAATCGGTTCCGTACATTTAGAGTTCAACCCCACTCCCTTCCCGTTTATAAGCAAACAAACGGCTTTTACCTCCTTATAATATTTTTATAGACTAATATCTAAACCTAGCTTAGCACCTACAATGGAGAATCGCTACAATGGACCCGAATGGGAGATAAATCCAACGTAACATCCATTAATAACGCTCTGTAAAACTGAAATTCCATTTGCTCCTTTAATTACACTATGATTTCAAACACGCAGACGGGGAACCTCGCGGCGGGTTCTCATAAAAGGGTCCCTATTCACTCGGATGGGATACACGAGTTCAATTCCTGATCTGAAAGCGCTATTGTTGAACATTTCAGTGGGTTCAATCTCCAGTTATAGTGAGATTCACACCTAATAATCGTCCATTCAATATCTACGAGATCAATGTTAAGTACTATATAATATTCTCAAATCAGTGACGTCAGTATATTAAAATCTAACTGTAATACCTACGAAGAATTTAGATAGATTAAATTGCACGTGAAATAAATTTGAAAGCATTGGTTCCTACATTTGTAGAAAACTAAAAAGATGTGCATTAATTACCTGCGTTAATGCCAACTCCTATTTAGCGACCAAACTTGCATGACGTATTGTACATACGTAAAATACTTTAAAAGTCAAAAATCAACAATCTCACAATTATTTCCAATAAAAAAAATGTCAAATATGATTAAAGGTACAGCATTGCCTTATTTATATTACGATGTGCAAGGAAAAAAGAGCTATGTACGTAGAAAAGAAGGTAAAGTCAGCACTTTTCAAATAAGCCAGTTGTTTAATTGGACTTTTATAGCGTAGTAAAATCAGAATATTTTGAGTGAGACGTACTTTGAGCTATGTATGTCGTAGCAGCGGTAGCTACAAGCTCTAGTTCCCGAGCCACCCCGAATAAATCAAAAGCTCTACCTAGTAGTTACAAATGCCTTGGCACCCTTGAGATTCAACTTGCAAAGTCCCATGTAGCTAAAATTACTTCGCCTCTCGCGCACTAGATGTATTACGACCAGCTTTTACAGAACATAAACGTCATCTAGCTGAAAATTAGGGGACAATTTGTAATACAGGAATTTCGATAACGGACAGATGTCATTCATGTATGCAAATGTAAAATAATAACAATAATAACCACATACCATCACGCCACGTCCCCAACAGGGTAGGTAGAAAGCACCGAGTGCTAAATATCTCTGTCCTTGCAAACCTGACGCGCTTCAACTCCATTCATCACTCTCTTCATGCATACACGCCGGTTTTGGAGACTCTTGACTACTCCGTCAACCAATATCTGCCCTATTTGGTCAAGATAGGACAGTCTATCTCCCTCGGCGCCTACATCCATCAACACTCGCATTGTATATCTACTTTGTCATTCTTTCATCATCCGTAAAGTCATAGTCACTATTAATATTATGTATATTTTTCGGATATATCATCATTCCAGAACCCTAACGGGGTAGGCACAGAGCATTGACCGTAAAATGTCTGTATCTTTATAAACCTGACATGCTTCCTACATTCATCACTCTCTTCATATGTACATTTAATTACTTAATATTTTTTAATTGGATGTACTACAATGAAGACACGTAGGTGCACCGCGTTTCGACAACAATAACCGCGTACGTAACGTAGTTACGTTGACAGAAGGTTATGTTGGCATACGGTTCTCCCGGAACGATACCACCGCTACGCGATATCTACCGTGAAGCAATTGTTATTAAAACAATTTGCTTTCTGTCTGAAGGGTGAAGTAGCCAATTCACGAGTACACAAATGCGGCCACCGAGTCCTATGGAATAGTAACGTAGGAGCAATATCTATTACCAATGATACTATTTTATATCAACTAGATTTATATTAAACCTTATCAAATCCTATTTCCGCAGTGCTGTTTGAGAGTTCGAAGTATTCGAGGTCAAGGAGAGAGCGCATGAACCGCACAGTCTAATTCCATTAACGCCCTTTCACCATTGAACGTCAAGTGGTACCGCTAGCCTGCTCTGAACCAGACAAGGCGGTGTGCTAAAACGTCTCTCGTGCAAACAGCCGAGGTACAGAACTTCGTGAATATCCCTATTTTTCGCGATACTTTACCGAATAGGCGTTTTCTAAGATTGCGTGCTATATATCGGACAATACCTCAGTTACCATTGGGCGAGATCGTAATACGCAAACCTATTGCACAAAAAAACTCGCATATATATTAAAATAATCGCGCAAGTCGAAATTATGACAACGTAGAGCAATGTGAGTGGATCTCTTGCCATAGCAAAACAAATAGGCCAGCCGACCAGCTCAATAATAAAAGGAAAATGTATTCGGCGCTACTGGCGAATAAAAACTTAACATAGCATTCCCTAAGAGGGGGGAAGTTGGGAAAATTGTATAACAAGTTATTTAAGTAACGTCGCCACTATATTTCACTTTCCATGAATGTTTCAGACGATGAATTTTTGTAAAACATTTGCGACACTTAATTACAACTCGCTACACAGATACTCTAGAACACCACTTAAATAATAAGACATTGGCTCTCTTTCTGTACATAGTTTTAGTAAGCATACTGATTCAATTAAATAATAAAGCGTAATATTTAATTAAAGAAAATAATTAGACATTTCATCGGCAACCTGTTTGATTTCCTAGCCCACAGTGAAATCCAGAGTAAAGGATTGCAGTGTTTCCTTGCTTTTACTATCAAGTCGAATATCGTAAACGATCCAATAGTCACAATACAAATTCGAATTAAAATTCAATAGGTACTTGGTTTTCCTCATAAGCTACATAGTCATTCTTTATTTATTTATTTATTTATGGATTACCAACACAAGGCATAGTGGATACATCTATTAGATATTTACTTAATATAAATATCTAATGAGTATTCGTGCAATATAAGAAAACTGTTAACTTCAACCCTTAAATTGTACCATTATATTATTCCACTACAGCACACGGGTCTCTTTTCATAAGAAGTTGTAAAGCGAGCCTGTCGCTGGCCAAGTGGAAAGTAAGAGAATTCTCTTAGCTCGGGAGAGCATTATGGACAAATCTAAGGTACGTAATGATGTATCAAATTAATCAAACGCTATTACCTACTTTGACATTAGTGACACAAAAAGACGTTTATTTACTCTTAGGTATTACAGTTTGAAATCATAACAAACTGAAACTGGTACGATAAGGGTTGGAAGGTTGACTTTCGAAAATAGCTGGTACCTAGTATAGCGAGTTACGAATGTAGGTCATAGAAAAGATAACAATGGAGAGCCTACTACGGTATCCCTTTGTGGTTACACTTCACGAGTCGATAGTAGTTGCATCGTATACATTGTTCTTTTTCAACCATCGTTAGTTCGAATAATTTAAATGAAAACTATGATAGAACGTTTCATTGCTTAGTGTATCTGCGCGCTACTTCGTAACCATATGTGCCTTGTTGCTTCGATGCACTGCATATTGATGGATATCATAGTTTGTATACTTTAACATGATGGTGTGTTTTCCTTAGCACTTGGAACCTTAAATAAAAACAGACGGTCTAAATAAATATATTTGTCTGGTAGAAATCAGTTAGCGTCAGCGAGCGACTTTCCCGCTGGCAATTTCACATGTAATACTAGAGCTGCCTACGACCTTCGAGTACGGTGCTGGGCAAATACGAATTTGTTCTGTAGCATCTAATGAAGAACTTTTGTGCTGCGAACCGACATCTGTGTGGCGGTCAAATATTTGCTCGAAACAAGATAATCGTTCAGTGGCGAAGCGAAAAAGGCGCTCCGAGCGGAGCGGGACGGAGCGAATTACGTAATAAAATAAAGTAGCTAATATTGTCTATCAACCTATTCACGTAATTATTTTATCGAAAAAGATCTTTCGAATAGCCAACAATGGACGAATATGTTAGACAGACGAACGGAAATACGACGAGAGGAAACAATGCATGAGGAAATAAAGTCAAAGAGAAACAATCATAACTCTATGGATGGGTAGTTACACAATGCTACAATTGTTTGATCGCTAACGGATCTTACGTTTCGGTTGCATCAAAGTTATCTTGCTTAAAAATAATAAATGTACGACACTCTATTTAGTTAAACACGTTCATTGAAACCTACAGCTAAATTATTTTTCCTCATATATGTACGAGACAATGTATTTTGAAATCTACATACTCGTATATGTGGATTATTAGCTATTTTGCAATTATAATCTCCACCTAATTCGAGATTACATGACCGTCTGTAAACTTGTTCTGAGATATTACAATTTCATGGTTTCACTTTGCAGAAATAAAAGTATTTGTACAAATACATCCTAACCCAGGGGTTCACTGAAGACAGCTCTTCACGTGGCTGCAACCGGATACTTGAAATCGTAACATTTCAAATCTCTTTTCTCTGCATAACATTCTATCGAGAACCGTCATATTAAAATTCATATACCCTCTCATGAATAAAAACCGCATATTAAATGTAAATATTTTCAGAGAAACAAAACGTAACACAACAGCATAAATACACTAACGATGTATAAAAATAGAGCACGAAACAAAGACCTTTTTCGTCCGAATCATCCACTATAAAGTCGCCTTAAAGATTGCCAACGAGCACACCTCTGTGTTACGTATGTTTTAAATGAACATTTTTGAAAAGCAACAACTCGCAACGGACGACTGGCTGAAAAATGATTTGTAGCGTTGTTAACTCCCTACATTGAACTCGACGCACAGTTTAGTGATACCCGAGTTTTAATGTACGAAAAACGTATACGATAGCTATTTCCTTAACATACGTATTCGTCATTTCGCTTCCGGCGGAGAGAAAGGGAAGCATCGAAATCGGAACACTTCATCCATAATTCATAATCTCCCGGTGTGCGAAATAGGAAAGGCCATGGAGAACACCCTATTATTCTTGCCACAGAATTTCACAAAGATCGTTACAACATCGCACGCCGCTCTGGCCGACCACCGGGCAGCCACGCCCCTCCGATTAGTGGAATCGAGAGAACCGGCGCTATTTAGCGATGACTACGGAGTGCTGGAGTGGAATAAAAAAGGAACGTGAGTTGTAAGTGGAATCCATTACAAAAATCGTCCACGAAAAGACTGCTCTGAGTTCGGTCGGTCTGAATGAAGACACGTTGTATATTGTATAACGCAGGATACCTTTCGATTTATCTGATTTTGTGTCGTGGAACAATCTTATGTAAATTCTAAAGCACAGCATGTCTACTTGGTACATGGTACCTCTTCCTGTTGACTACGGGAAATCTCGTAAAAGATAAGCCAGCTCATCGGGTAATGCGTTCGTGATATCTGAGATTTCTACACACAATGTACCGATGGCCTTGGGAGAGACACTAAGATCTCCTAGGAACACAACCGGTGCCTCCCTACCAGCTCTACACAGCTACAAGGTTTGTTTAGCGAGTTTATTTTTACTATGCATGTGAAAACAGAGTTCATTGTGTATCATTTTCGAAGTGGATATGAAACTAAATAAAACCGGCGAAGTGCGACTCGGACTCGCGCACCGAGGGTTCCGTACAAACCAGTAGGTATATATTCATAAAATTATTATAGACCTGAGTATTCGATATGAATTTCAATTAAATACCTCTACGCGTTCATGAGAAAAAGCGTCTCGAAAGACGCACGGACGGACGACGATGACGATGATCCTATAAGGGTTCCGTTTTTTCCTTTCAAGGTACGGAACCTTAAAAAGGACGGAAAATGCACCTACTCAAAAACTGCGAAACTGACGCAACAAAGTTTAAAAATTCAGTGTCAAACATATTCAGGATCAAATTTTAATATTGAGCGACTACTGTGCGCCAACTGTCATGTATCAAAACATTGAATGCGTCTTAATCCTTCCGTTCGTCAGACGCTTCCCCCGCAACGGACGGTATCTACGCTGAATATGGAGCGGGATATGAGCAACTGTCTCGTCGCAGGCTCGTAATTAGAGCGCATCGTTATCTCGCCACGCCCTTTCAGCGACACTGAATGTATCTTTAGAATGTGAGATTTCCATGGGCGCGGGAATCGAACGCGGTGGTAAAGCCGTAGGTAATATAGAGCTTCGTAATGAGATTTTTTATGAATATGAGGTGCACGCCGCGTAGGCTTCTACTGAAATGCATACATCTATAGTTTAATATACGTAGATCGGATTTGAAATGAATGATAGCATTACAATGATATCGGCACGCTCGTTGCCCAATAGGACAAGCTACGTTTGGCAGACGGTTACACTGTAAGAAATTTCAAACGAGTTTTATTGAAAAGCAAAAGTCCCGAAATCGTCTCCACATCGCCTAAGTATAGGTGTACGTGACCGACGCATTGTAAATCATCCTTAAAAGCGAACACCATCGAAGCACCCGCGTGAATAGTTAGCCATGCGGCTAAAAATAATTATATTTTATCGCAGTTCGGCTTCAGAAATATGGAGCCGATAGTTTTTATCTACGGCAATGAGACATTTCGTAGCAATGAAAACTGTCTCATATCAACACTCGTACGAGTATATTGAGCCCGGTAATAAGATCAGTAGCAAATGTTCACGAGAGTCGTTTATCTTGCTAATCTCACAGGATTCGATTAAAATGTCAGTGTGTATCTTGGCTTCTGTGTACGCATGGCCCGCCGAGGTCGCAGCGAGCGCGTAATGTTACGGGCCCCTATTTCGGTGTAACGAGAACTTCCAATTTGAATAAACTCTTATGAATGAGTTCAATTGCTTTTCAATCGTCGTCACCGGAATCACCTCATTGTTTCTGTATTTTTACTTTGCTGTATATTTTAAAAGAGTGCCGGAAGTTTATTTATTCTTCCGCTCTACAAGAGGCCGAGGGCACTACTGACTGTTTCTAAGATACGTCATTATAAATTGCACAAAAACGAGTGTTTTGTTTCATTGATTCGCTAATAAATAAAAATATTTGAACGGATCAAATATGCTTAAGTTAATCATAAGTTATCCTTCAAATGTATTGACTACCTATCGGTAGTGCCTAGTAACTTAACTTAGGCTCCCCAATACTAGAGAACCCCGGAGGAAACACCCCGCTAAGCCCCAGGTGGTATAAACAAACGCGAGATCGTTTACAGTAAGAGTAAACGCTCGCCTTAGAACCTGCTCGGAATATGTTACTCCGACGTTAACTTTATGATACCCTCTCGCTAAAGAAATTTACATACGCACCTCAGTATGTTCACTTACAAAAGGATAGACACATATGTAAATAAACTAAATGTCTATTCATATTCTACTGTATATTTTTAGATCCCTATATAAAGTCACACTAATGAAGTCGGTTAATTTGATAAATAAATCATTATAATAAAGAAATATAATGTACAATTAACGATTTTCTTCAATTCTTTTTTTCGCAATGACATGAAAATTGGACATTTAACAACGTGTTATAATACGAAAAAACAGGAATACAAGTAATGCAAGAAAATTCAGATTTCCAAGTTGGTAATAGGCACGGGCGCGAACGTAAGGACGTTCTAGTAAAGTATGAACGCTCGACTTAGTACCTACTTTGAATATGTCACGCGTAAACTTTATGGTAGCTACTGGCAGAACAAATTTACATATGCATTTCAGGTTTTCTTATTAAACACAAGCATTTGAATAAGTAATACGATTTCAATTTTCTTCTTGTTAACGAAAAACATTTTTAAGGAATAGCCACATAGGATAACTTAATAACTTAATAGTATAAGTGTCCTATAAGCGATAGGAGTGATGTAAAAAGATGTAACCGAAAACTTGCCACGGACAGCAAGAGTGTTATGTAACAGCACTGTTAATATCAATACTAAATATAGTCATAAAATGGAAATGTAAATGCAACAAAACGTAATTTTAAAATTTAAGTTCGATACGCTAAATAATATTGTGGACGAAATAACAAGTGGCAGCCCTAACACAAATGGGCATAATGGAGCCAACTTCCATTAGCGAAATATATGATTCGTAACGCGGTCTTATCACTGGACTTCTGTTTCCGAATCGCGATATCTCGCCGTCAATCGCGGCACGCTTTAACGTTCAGGAAATATAAGTTATACTGTCAAACACTTTATTCACTTTTATCTCTACATGGAATAAATTAGTAAGGAGGCCACTACGTTTGTGGTTACAGGACAGGTAGCGACTGACAACATCCTACAACGACAACTAACAACAATGTAAATTCCTGCATTCTAAATTCAAAAAAACTACAGTCTATTTTCAAAGCGACGAGTTTATGAACATTAAAGCTTCTGCGTAGAATATCTTGTGCGGGAAGAACTAAATATACTGTAATTATTATTGCGTGCTTCCTGTAACTTGATTTCCGTATAATAATACGGTCGTTGCCCAAGTTCACGCACAACTTATTAGATGTATTTTCGCCTAAATTATTCCCTTCCTTCCTGACTCTATTTTACGTATAAATAAGCGAGTGTGAATAGTAGAATCGATAAGGGTAGATCTAGGCGTAAGTAATTTAATCACATCATATTCAATCACGACGAGGAATGTAGAGTTTGATGAAATTAGAGGATTCAAAAGAAGTTTATCGGGGCCGTGATCAGTGGAAATTCTTAGATTATCTATATTATCATATGTGAAACATTGTAATGTTTCGCCGGCGTCGCCTGCAGAGCTACTTCCGCGGCACCTGTTCCTGCTGTTGAAGCAGTATCTGCGTACTTGTGCGCCAGTTTGAAGCCATTGCGTCAAGCTTACTTCCATCGTTACTACTAAGACATTCATCCTCATATTACCGCCTTGTGAACCTCATAGTAAATAAAGCAATAAGAATTTGTATTCGCATTTTAAATCTTTGCCAGTTTTTAAATTTCTAATAATATTAAGTACAGTGAACGCCTATTCAAGACTCACTTTCGCAATATTGCTTGTAGATTCAGTTACCCGCTTTAAGTTGCCCACGCGTGGGCTCGCGGTCATCTCACGCCATAGAAAGCATTATGAGAACTGAAACAACCTTTAAGATTCACCTGTAATAGTAATATCAACTCGTGTACATACCTAATAATACTTTGTTCCAGATCGTACAGAAAACATGTTAGTAATGCCCTGCAGCCATTACATGGACCGACAAATAGATTAGACATAATTCTTATATACAGGTTTTCAAACAAATGTTACTTATTGACATAGAACAATGTTTGTATTTTATCTATCAATATGACCACGACATATATTTGTATTTTTCCGTTCGTAACTCAGGAGCTGCGGCATATCGGGAACGATAAGTTGAATTGAGCAAAAGTTTGTGAGGTTTCGTGCTTTGTAAAACTGGTAAAAAATTATTTATCGAAGCATCCTATCACCAATGTATTACCTTTCATAGCATAGTTTTCAATACATAAATATATAAGGTAATTGGAATTTAAAAAACTAGTCAATATTATAGTCATTGTTATGGCAGAAGACAACTTTAACATCTTTTTGAATACAACACTCATTTGTAATTCTGCTCGCGTTAAAATATTAGAATGGTATATAAAATAGAGACTTCTTTTATCAACAAGTTCAAACCACGATTAGATTGGCCTCAATGTAACTTACCTACTTACTAGGACGTAGTTTAAGATCCCCTGGGTGAAGGTGAAGCCCGCTGCGAGCCTGGCGAGTGACGGTAATCGATAAAGCAAAGATCTCCTACCTGGCTGTACCTAATCATTTCAGTTTATTGACAGAGATAACGGTGAGCTGCTTGTATTACCTTCAATACGAGATTTAATTGCGAATGATAGTACAATGCGGAAGATGGAATCTTCCACCGTACAAATTATACACCTCGCAGGAACTTACTTTTTACACATGGGTAGAAAAAGTACCCTCCTATTTAAGAATGGATACGAATAGGCCGAGGGGACTACTTAATATGACATGGCTCTCATACGCATTATAAATTCTACGACAACATAACGTCTGTAGGCGGCCAGTATAAGTGAGCCGAACTCTAGTTTGATCGCAGATTTGCCAAAGATTATTTAAAGACACATTAAAGCAACGATTACCACAAAGTAATGCAAGGAATTTGCAATATTAAGCCGGATCTAATCAGTTTTAATTTATCTACATTTACGCTTAATTTCCAAAATGGTTAGAGTCAAGTTACAAAAGTCTTAGTCAAATTAGGTTTCAACCAAGTTATAGAAGCTTTTTTTTTTAATTCTTATGTATACCGAGAATAGTCAATATATAGTGGATGAAAATTTTCGCCAGGCCTGTCAACCCAACAACTGGGGATATTAAACCCTATTGTAAATGGAAGATCCTTTAAATCTATTAAACAAACATCTATTTTTACGGCTCGAAATATCTGTCAGGAAAGCACTTTCTTATAAAAGAACTCTTCACTTTTATAAAGTTCAGAATTCACATTATAGTAGCTGAATACTAAGCAATGCATTCTTTCAGCCAGAGACTTACATAAGCTAAGAGTTCCCCTGCAGCTGCTATACTCGGCGAGATAAAAGTGAAGTTACACTCTATGTAAATCTTATCGAAGACCTGTTGTGACTTGTGAAATCAGATATAACGGTATTAGGGAAAGCTCTTCATACTTGCGCTAACGATCGTCCGATGTCCAAACTTCGCCGCTAAGTCAAGTTAATCGAACCGAGTAAGGATTCGGTATATATTAGTTTATTTGTTTACTTACTTATTATTATTATAACACCTTACACAAGACTGTAAGATAGCAATAACGCCATAACAATACTTCGCAACTAGCCAATGATGAATCGGAGAATAGATACAATAAACTTAAACTTACATTAATAATAGATAATATGAAAAACTCATAATATATAATAAACATATTTAAGTATTTAAATAAGTGTTTTTATTGTAACTAGAGTGAATTTGATTTACATACACGCTTACATACATGTATGTACAATGTACATACATAGATAATACATATTATAGGCAGGCATTAAATCTAACTTTATTACAGAGGACTGACCTCTCGGTCTAGTGTTTAGAGACTTCGACTGTTAAGCCGGACATCGTGGGTTCGAATGCCACCCAACACAAATAGTCGTGTGTCTGTATATTTATCCTAATTTGAAATCAAATAGCCGTGTGTGAAGTAGTCCCAATGATTATTATCATTAATAATGAATACCAAGCGCTCCAATTCGTTCGAAACACTGTAAAATTATGTAGGAAGTTGGCGATACGAGTATCAGAGATCGGCCGCCGATACGCACTAACGAGCGCCGCATGTCCGAACTTCGCCGTTAAGTCACTGTCAATATTCACTACGTGACCGAATTTGTTCATTTAAACGCACGATTAATTACGTCGCAAAGTCGCAACTACATTACCACCATTAACAATATTATATCGTCTGTGTTATGCGGTAGGTAATAATAAATTTATCGAGTACCACTATGTATTACCGTTCATATTATTGCGTATCCGAACGCCACTAGTCAGTACTGGCAACCCCGGTACCGGCCAATCGGCTGCCCGCAATGGCGCGACGACCGTCGCGAGCTTGACGTTGGTAAGACACTGAAAGTTTGCTTGGTAACCGCTTTAGTAACCGGCGTCGTAGGTTAACGATTTATATTTTTGTACGTTAAATAAAGTGATTCGTTATTCAGTAGTAGTGACGAGTGTTTTATTCAACAATATCACGGATCACGCGTCGTAAATACTCAATAATATTGGAGTGTTGAAGCGCGTCACGGCGACTATAAGCGGAACCTTCGAAATTTAAAT
>DWUN01000314.1:0-24894 GCA_018249975.1 Passova gellias
ATTCTCAATGAAGGTCAAGTTTTAATCATCTAACTTCGGCTTTGTGTGCCCTTCTGGCTATAGTAGACTAAATGATGTCCAAAATAACTATTCCACGCGGACGAAGTCGCGGGCACAGCTAGTATGATATATATCGACAAAATCAGGAATAACAATAACAAGTATATCCAGTAATAAAATTGTTGTAGAAAAAATGTTGAGTCCGTCTTTCCTTTCCTCCTTCCACTCAACACCTTAATTTACTTTATTAACATTACTTCGTTTTATTTGTTTAAAAAAATATTAATGTTATACACGCTTTCTACCTGGTTTGCCTGTTACGGATGGAATAAATACTTTCTTTCTAATTTCGGTCGATACAAATGTAATAAAACAACCGTTATAAATGACATATTTTCATTTTACATATAAGTGTGAGCTTGGTAGAGACGATAGACCGCGGAGCGCTCGAACGAACGATGATGGAAACAAATTTGTGAAAACAACGAGGAACTTCGACTAACTTGTTGCGATGTTGTACACTGCAAAACACCTTAAGTGTTATCGTTTGGGAGCAGCTGCCCCTAACTAACCGCGATTGCTTCGCCGAGCTCGACGTGTATCATTTTTTTCAACCCTCTCCAGACGACCGGCTCACCGTCGTCTGGAAATTGCGATACTTAGTATTAAATTGTGAAACTCTTAAAGGGCGCTTCGCCAGGATTACGACGGGCGCGGCATTTTTTTTTCATTACGAGCACCTAGATTGCGGCGCTTAGCTGTTTTGTAAATACCTTAAAGGTATCAGCGGAGATAAATTCCCGCCAATCCGCGATGACGTTAATGAGCCGGTACCTTTTTCTATCTGCAAAACGTACGGTTATTCTCAAATACCCCGGAGGGGTTCTCGGCGAATATGGAAATACTTACCATTTTCCTCCGCCCCTAACGCACTTTTTCTATTTTCAATTTTTCCAAAGTCTCATTTGAGAAAATCAGCTCTTTAATAGTGTAGAGTGCCGACATATTCGACAACATAATGCCCTCTCATCAAGTAAATTATGACTTTAATCTCATAGAAAGTTTCGCAGCGAGTTTACCCGACTTAACTTTTAAACTTCTCGCTCTGATGTGAAGGCTTGCAGGCTTATGAAAACTGAAAAATTATTAAGTGCATAGAAAAAAATCAAATATCCGACATTCGTGCGTATCATATTTTTATACATTTCTAATACCACAGATAATAAAACAATTATAGTTTGATAACTTTCTATCAATTTCCGATATGTACATGATAATATCAAACCTTAATTTGTTATTAGGCACAGTTGTACCTATCTTTATTTTATAGAACAATGAAACCCAATAAGATTGAGTGTAAGTAGGTATAAAAATACGAGGTGCCTCATAAATCGACTTTCTTACCCGAGACGTGTACAAATAATGATAAAAATCACAATATTTTATTGTGGCGGATCTTCTCACGTCTATCTCGCAATTATATTATGCCGGGTAGGAGGGAGGCGATCGAGCATTATTATCGGGCCATTCCTTGGGTAGTAGGCACTTTAGACTTATTTACTCTGGGTAATGCTGCCTATTTGGGAAGATAAAAGAAGTTAATTTTATAAATGGGCTATTCCCGTATATGTAGGTAATCTTGCGTAGCCTGCGTTATCGTGGTCCAATCGGCAAGAGACAGATAGGGCGGTCGACACGCGAACGCCGATTGATTAGACCGACCCCTACCGCCCTGACGGGTTAATAAAGCTCAGCTTGCTGATTGCCTTGTAAGCTACCCATTTGCTTTCCGCCTGAATTCCATGAATCGATTACTTCATGCAATCCATCATAACGCTACGAAAGATAACTAGGAAATTCGTTTCAACTATTTAGACTACGTAATACACTTATTCTGATAACCATTTATAACATGTAAATTGTAGGTACATGTGATTAACTTTTATTACAGTAATAATAAAAGACCAATGAAACCATAATTATAGTAAGAACGTATCGAAATGATACAAAATCGATATTACTGATAGTTTAGCGATAATGTTGCCATGATAGGCGTATGACGAAAGGTATTTAAAAAATATTGTTGAACCCTAAAAAGTGTATAAGAAATGCTGTAAAAATAATACGTGAAAAATTAAGAACAGAAATTGTGTAGTAAAAATCGCCTAGTAGACTAATCTAGTGTTAGGAACGCTGTAGCTCAGTGGACGAATAAACTATTAACAATAGCCCGTCAGCCAAAATATATTATGTGTTGTATACGGTATATTCATCACACAGACTTATACTATTCTTTATGGCAATTAATTAAATTTAATATGAGCATACAAGTTTAAACAACACTTAATTTTATACGTGTAACTATGTACGTATTTGTACCTAGAGACATTTCAATGATAAATCCACGGGTACGCCGTAGGTACTCATAAATGGCGACTATAAACGTTGGACGCAGGCACCTGTCCGATGCACTGATATCACACTAACACGCAAATGACGTGTATTACCATAATGTTTTCAATTTAATTTGTTGCAACCGCCTCGGGATTTCATTTTAATGTCACTTGCACGATAATACCATTATCAATTTACATGGTAAATCCTTTCTGTTTATATAAATATTCATAAAACGCGAAGTATGTCAGGTCTATTAAACTTGTTCGTAATCAAGTTACAATGGTTCTGTGGTGCTTTTTCACTGTTTTGTACTGACTCAAAACTGTTACTAATGATTTAATAAGCATAAAACAAAACACTGAAGTCAAATAAAAATGCCAATATCCGGTTTATCTCCTTTGCGGTTATTGGCAGTATTCGCAGATTGAAATGTACGTTATCGACGGACAGATAATATTTCTCGTCCGACAAAAATCAATTACAGACTTCCATTCGTTTGACGGGTTTAATTAATTATTTTTAAAACATGGTGATATAAGGGAACACAATTAATAGTTAAGCCGGTCGAAAACAACAGTCGCTTCAGATTAACGTTAAATCCGGGCAATTGACGTAGGTACGTAAAGGGATTAGAGTTGATACATCACTTTCGTTTTAGCTCGTTCGAAGTGCGGTGCGAATTAATCAAAGTATTTATGTAGTACGAGATTATAAAACGGAGTGGGCTCGGTCGTGAACAACTTTCGAGAGCGTTTCCATTGCGGATCGGATTAGGCGCAGGCCACTCGTGGTCGCCTCTCACAGGTCTCGAATACTCGGGTATACGTTTCGCAAACTTCTCCTCGCAGCCGGGTATTACAAAGTCAGTGTTGCAGCAACAAACATGGATTTACTCCGCTCTCGAAAATGTCATTTCAAAGTTTCATCTCGACGTCAGATCGCTGTCGCCTGAGCGACGCGCATTATCCTTAGTCCCCTCTCGTTGGCTGGGATTATGCAACAAAAAACGTACGTTAAAACAACCCCTTTTTCGATAGGGTAGCTGATGTGACGCGAATGTTCTTCCGCAGCGCCGCCGCGCCTCCCGACCTCGCCACCGACGCGGGCCCCCTGCCTAATTGTTTGACGAAAATAAATGATTCCCAAAATAAAAACAAACGAGAGTTTCGCGTTTCGTATAATTTTCAACATTAATTTGCTTTTGGCTGTTTAAAACGCAAGCTAATGGTCCAAACTGGTCATTAACTACCTAAATAATTAGTATAGTTACTGGAGATTACACGAAATGATCGACGATGTTGTCGAACAAAAACAAAAGCGTTTGACATATCAAGACACTGAAATCATAGGAATGGCGTGTCCGAGCCTAATATAATTTTTTTAAGCTCACGAGCAAATGAATGTGAAATTCATAATTAAAATGGACGTAAAATGTTAAATTCTGTTAAACAAGTGTTTAATAGAGCTATAAGTTATTTCGCGGTGGGGTTGACAGACACAAAAAATATAATTAACTCGCATTACGTGTAAACAAGAGGGCGTCTGTAGCTTTGTTTACACGCACGTCACCGTGCTGAAATATAGAAGCATTTTACAGGAAGTTTTTAATTGAAATTGAAATTTATTTTATGACTGGATAATTTAGAAAGTTATTTCACTTTATTTTTACTAGTGACAATTTAGTAGACATTGTAACTTAAAGGAAAAGTATGGAATGCCTTTGTAAATCATTGAAATATATTCAAATTTCTACGGATTGGTTTATTATTTATTGCTGTTACAGTCTTTAACTGTGCTATATTCAATAAAATACCACAATCAATAAATTTGTTGTCCACATATTTTACAAAGCAAGGATAATAATAATAATATAAGTACGCTCTCATAAGATATATTATTTGACATCAAGAAATACTGCAATAGCCAATGTCCCACTTTACGTCCACTTAACCAATATATGTCACGTACAGAACGATATTTTATCCTCAAGGGAGGTTTAGACCTTATAAAATTACATGATGTAACGTTTGAACTGCACTTAAGGCAATATATTGTGTTGATTAAATTGACTATTCTTTTAGAATAACATGTCCTATATAGACTTGTATCCGATACTGTAATATGGATACAGTGTTTGCTATTCGATTTGTTTTATGAAACAAACCACATTTATTTAAACAAATAGTGAAATTCAACAATAGAGCCACTCTAACAGTGGTATTTAAATAAATGTACCCAACATAATTAAATTTTTATCATTCGTCCCTTTTACAATACTGTCGAAAACACATCACGAAAGAAAGGTTCTATCAATAAGTTGTCCTTGCGTTGTACAATAAACATAAATCAGTGGCATATTTTATTAATACGTATTAAATATAACTTCCAAGCTACAAATTAAACAAAAGCTGTTGTCACATTTGTACTCTTTATTCGTATTTATGTAAGGTTTTATTTTGGGAGTGCTTTTACTATGAGTTGTACGTTGATGGAAATTCTCAAATAGCATACGAGTATACTGAACATTGAAAGTATCAGATTGTCATATCCTTCATACCGTTCATGGTCAGATTTATCTACTCTATAAGTTTTTAAGCACGCCGTAACACGCCAGAGTACGCAACAAAATATTACTTGCATATAGAAGAACATTACTTTCTCTGGGTTTACTCACATGAAGGTATCTTCTGGAATATTGCTATTTAAAAATCTGTCGCAACCCTATTTTAAAAACATTACATCTATGAAAACAATTTCTTGTGTCTTGAATACTTTTTGTTTCAGTGTTCGGGGATTACAGGCGTGATGTTACGTGTGATGTTACGTTTATTGTATCCAAATCATTTTTCTCTTTACTACCTGCTTTACCGTATAAGCATCTAAGCCGCAACCACGTGTGAATTCAAGCAATTACTAGTAACCGAACCACCATTGACTAATCAAACGCCGAGATTGGTTCACTGTAGACTAATGAGTAAAGTGCTGTACATATGAGTGTCATGACCTATAATGGGCAAGGCCGTACGTCATTGATTGTTCGCAGTCGAGCTTCAATTTGGCTACAATTGGAATTTATTAGCTATGTCACAGCGCCACTACTGAATAATGAGCTACGGCGTTGTAACAAACATCACGTATGCTATAACATCACGCCGCAACCACTGCGCTTTCCGAATTGAGATTTGTTACGTATTGCATCTGTTGAGTTATATTCCTAATACATTTATAATGAATCATGAATGAATGTAGATGAAGCGCGTCAGGTTTGCAAGGACAGAGATATTTGGCACTTGGTGCTTTCTGCCTACCCCGTTCGGGACCTGGCGTGACGTTATGTATGTACGTACATTTATAATTACAACAACAACAACATACTATCATGACAGGTCCCTATCGGGGTAGGCAGTAAGCACCGAGTGCCAAATATCTCTGTCCTTACAAGCCTGACGTTCTTCGTCTACATTCATCACTCTCTTTATGCATGTAATTAACATCATAAAAATAACTAACGAATCACAGCGAGTTTCATTACAATTGTAAAGTAATCAGGACAATTATATTAAACGCGAAGGATTCCAGCAAAGTTTGCCCACGAGGCAGTCACAGTTCGTCAGGTTACCGTCAACCTTGTAAAGTCACGCGAGGTTAATCTGTCTTCATTTCCTATCTATCAGAATAACGGTCGAGCCCGGGTGGAACGAAGTGGCGTAAAGCATTAGCCTGTATCAGGCGACTTGTGGTGAAAAATGATTTTCCACCACACCTCACCGTATCTTTGTGCCATCTTTCACTGTTTACTTTGTATTTTCGGACGTTATCTATTGTTTCTGTTTAATGGTTTGCGTGCCTTGCTTAGTCACTATTCTATATTTATCAACCTCTCTTTGATTGCAGGTACGTACGAGATAGCACACCAGGGGTAAAATATTGGGCCGCACTGACAGCTCTACATGACTGATAATGGTTAGAAACGCAAGATTTTGCGTGGAAAGAGTTCGTTGCGTATCCTCCTTTTCTAGCTAATAATACGATTGTTTAATTGCGATAACCTAGTAGGAATCCGAATAAACTGTTCAGTCACAGTATCAATTTAATTATTACACATGCTATAATAGCTATGGTAATTTAAAGACGAATAATTTATTAGCATAATCGCGTCTTCGTAAACAGCTTAAAGATTCATGAATTAAATTACGATTGCTTTATTTTGTACATACAATTTTAGATACTGTAAAAATTTTGTTAGATAATTTTAAATAAAGAATAGATTCAACTTAAAAGTGAATAGTTAGGTATAACAATGATCGATGTTTATATATGATAGGTTATATAGACAACCAGTTTACGTCTGTATTTTGTTGCAATTAGGGCATATTTTACCTGGAACCAATCAAATACGAGTTGTTACATCTAATTTCGATGTTGGTACTAGTAGGTTTTTAGTGTGATAAGTGGCTAAATTTAATAAAAGCCATGATAAATCAGACATTGTCGCTTACCTTGAGATGCCGTAATGCCGCCCCGCAGAATCAAATGTATCACTAATATCACTAATTTGTAATATGTACAATGTGATATATAAAAGTTCACGCTATTGATGTTTTAAACCAACGTGTCAAAAGGAATATGTATGTATATCGATGTATATTTCAAAGTTCCATTTAGAAACATAACAAACATTTAATTTACCAGCGTGGACATGTTAAAACAATGCGGTAGTTATCTCTCCGCTCGACAAGGGGCTCGGATGATGTGAATTTTAATTACATTTTTGCGATACTAAAGCGTGGTACTTAAGTATGTATGAAGGGTTGTACCCTGCTCATTGGAACTAACGCTTCCGGCGTACGCATACAAAAAACACACGAGCTTAAAAGCTCATTCCACGAGAAACCGTAGGTTGTAGGTACATTGCCAGCTGTTATTTATATGGACTTTAGTTCACTCCTTTTGTGTACACGTTATTAGTTTTCTATTAAAGTCTGATGACTACCAAACACGCTTACAAAAAGTACACTGAAAGAAAATGCTATGGAAAGGTATATGGTAAGCATGTCAATTAATAATTTCAAAATGAATACATTGCTGTATTAATTCGGGGCATGCCTTTTGAAAATTTTCTTCCTCAGATATAAATTTCAAATGAATATTTGCGAAAACCGTATCAACCTAGTAATGTCACCCTTAAAACGAATTTATCAAGTATTGCGAGGATCTTTCCTCTTCGAAAAATAAAACTTTTATCAATTGACGTCAAGCCTTGAGTACATAATGCCGAAGCGATCCAATATAAGATGAAGCCGTATTTCACTTAAAGGTATATGATCTTTGTAAAATCTCGAATTCTACGTGGAAGTGGCCATTCATATCTTATTTCGTCCGTTCGGTTTATATCCCAATGTTTTATGCTCACACGACAAGATGTATTGGCAATGCAAATAAGCGGTATTACCCAGTAAATCACCACGGTTTTATGGTAGGCGGCGGCGGCAAATGGGCATTATCCTTCTTTACATAACGCAAAACAACCACATTTCTTCGACACGCATTAGTCTTCCTTCGTACGTGATCTATATCGTCCCGAATGTACGTGGAGTGCCCACTGTATACTGCATAAATCACATCACCGGAACTAAATGCGTCGGAAGAGAAACCCGAAAAACAAATGATTGTGTATGCTCATACGATCACGCAAACACCATAAACAGAAAAAAAATTAAACGTTAAAATGAAAACCGACAACAACAATGAAACGTGGCTTTCCATAAATAACGGAGCAGGCTTTCGTTACGGATGTGGGTAGATTTTGAGAGTTTATATAGCGTGCCGAAGCGTGGTCGGTAAACAACGAGAGAAATTTGAATTATGAGATTTAACACTGAAATTGCTCGCTTCTGTTTTATTGTGAATAGATTTTACCATTTGAATTACGTGAGGCCTGACGCGCCGCGCGCCAATAGCGATATATTGACCGAGAGGAATTAGTATGCCAGCAGCGCGCCTGTTTTTGCTCGGTAAATTTTTGCAAAATGGGAAATAATGATATCGTCAAGGGGAGATAAGCCTAAGCGTGCCGTATTGTTTATCAAGTCGCGATTGAGATTTTATTTTCAACGCTGGCTTAACGACTTTATTAAAATATGAATAATTTTCGGTGTCCCGTTTCGCGTTCTGCTCGCGCGTGTTCATTAGGACAATTGAAGCGTTCTGTGGAGCTTATATTGTTTGAAATTGTATCAAATCGTCGTGTCCGTTTATTAAACATTACGTTTTCCCCATTAAGGTTACAATAGAGGTAGGAATTTTCAGTATGCAACAGTTTTACTTTAAGTTTTAGTAGACAATGTGGCATACACTGCGAAAATGTATGTATGCAACCGGATGTGAATTGCGTGGAGAGGATCGGTCCTTCATACATAGTTGAGCAGTCCGCCCTCTCATTGAATTTAAAATTCACCCTGTAATGACGATGAAATAAACCTTTTCCTGATGTCGTTGTAAAGGCAATATTTTATGAATGTAAACGATAAATGTGATATAGCCATCAGTTGTGTAAGTAATAGTAGTCTCAAAAAAATACTTTTTATGTCAGAAAATCCTTGGAAAACAAATCAAACGACTAAAACGAGAACAAAATCTCTGTATATTACTTATCGAGTACTTCGTCTTATCAAGCGGAAACTCTCCATTACATTTCTTATACAGCCCTTTATATGTCCCCGTCGGGCAGTAATAATCTGCATTGTCGTTTACATGGACAATATTTCTTCATACCTCGCAAAAATAGCCGAATGACTCGTCGTCGGCAATATTCAATATGAATTTACACGAAACATTGCAACGAAATGCACGAGCATGTTCAATTTATTAAGGAATGTAATAAAAGGAACTGTAAAATTCATGTCGCAGCATACTATAGTATCCAGTGGAGATTTTAGCATAGCGAGTGTTGTGTCGGTTGAACGAAACGTCCTTAACAAAAGCTGGGCCTAACTCATTTATTCCGGGTCTCGTCCTGCTCATTTTCGGTCGCTCAAAACGTGCCCCTCGATTACGTTTCCTTACGCTCCAATACGAAACTTTGTTTCACGCTACACTACGTACGATAATTATATAAATTAACGTGCCTCATTATCCGAGCTCGGGAATAAATCATGTACACATAATGGGCGCCTACTCGTACGGTGAATTTTCATCTTTTATCGAATGTTCACGAACGACTCGAACAGGGTGAGAGAAGATTAAAAAAGGGAAATACGTACCTTCCGTTCACCGAATGGATATTGACAATCGTTTCGATCGTCATAAGTACGGAACACGGCGCCTGATAGCCGTTTCATAATATCTTTAGTGCCCGTATTCGTTCTTATCTTTTGTGCGGTGAGCGCTGCATTTGATCCAATTTGCCAATACAATCGGATCCCGGGTATTGCATTGGCATTATCTCCGACGGTCGTGGGCCGTGCGGTCTCTAATGCGATCTGAGCTAAGAACGTTCGTTTGCCTTTGGTGTCGACACTACGCAATCTACTCCACCTAACACGTATGTTAACTACTAATATATAAATATTTATATACTTAACGGGAATGAGATATCATAACATTTATCGAAATACATTTCTTATATTAAAACAAAATTAACTACATTTTAGAGACACGTTTTGTACGTGATGAATATGAATGTAATTGTATGTAAAATATTGTGTCAGATTGAGTATTCATAATTGTAACGTTACCGCTCAGCAAATATCTAACTAATTGCTTTGTATGGCCGCATGTTTTTAATGTCCTTGTGATGGGAAAAATAAACAGATATTTTGATACCTAGTGCCAAAATAGGCACAGATTAGTTAGAATGAAAGGAAAAATATATTTTTAGCACCGACCTTTTTAACGCCCTTGTGCAGGCGAAACGGAACGTTAAAAATGCAAAGCCCTTATAGGGCGACTACACGCATAATAATTTGAAATCCAATCGGCGAACCCTGGCTCTGCGTCGGGGGAAATCCTAAAAGGTGAGAGGGCGCCGGACAGTGGAAAATCTTCCCCTCCTTCCACCCAGATAAGATTGTCCAGTGCAACTCCCAAAACGCAGAGGGATTGAAAACTTGTACCGAAACGAAACCGAACACGCGATCCTCGGGGATCAATACGTTCGGAAATATAATATCCCGATAGTTCCCGCTTCAATCGGGATCCTTGTATTCGCCACATTTCTTTGTATGTTATTGTAATTACTTCGGCCCGTAATCTGGTTTCTTATTCACCGTTGTGAATAGATTTGATTAAAGAAATATATCCAATCTATTACGTTATGTTACGACTTGATTAGCTGAATATTTTTAAAATTTAACTGTTAAGCACATAGACAATACTTTTTCGTGTTGCATGTAATTTAGAAAAAAAATTGTTAAGGCTCCGTTTTCAAACAATGTAAACAAACTATTCCTTACATCATTAAATAAACGTAGTTTGAACAGTTTGCTATATTTATTATCTTAGTACTTGAATGTTTAAAGTGCATTCTGCACCAATTCCTTCTACGTGCCGTGATTTTTGCCGGCAGCCAGGCAGTCTTCAGCGCTTTAATAAAATAGTCACGTCTGTAAATTAAGATTGTATTTCTCTCTATTGTTCATTTTAGTTCAATATAGAAGGAAATTCAAATACCTACTCTGATATTTCATTGTTATCAGCGTAGTGCAGCACCGAACAATTATGAACGGTAGCTCCTTAATGAATATAATGCCTTCACTCAGAACACTTTACCAACACTGCAGAACAGAAAAGGATTCGAATTTTAATCTGCTAAATGAAAGTCTGCGAGACTCGAAATAAAAAACCTGTAATCATCGCGGTTCAGGTTTCAACTACTTACATTGGGGACGAATAACGACAAATCAAATGCTTTTTATGGTTTAATGTATGTATATGGATGTATATGTATAGACGAAATTTCTTGGACTCTTACGTGGTGACACTATATCGATTTTGTGTTCGTGTACATTTGAGACTTAAATAATTAGATTTGCGAATTTTTCCTGGTAAACTTGAGCAATTGTTTGCGTTGAAAGTAGAGTCGTTTACTTTGGGCGGAGGTGGGGGTAAAGGGGATCACTAACGCAATTAGCGCAGTCGGTCGTCGACGCCCGGAGCGGGCTCACGTCGGCCAGACTCGCTTCTGGCGTTTTAAGTACAGGTAAACAAGCGTGTGCGAGCACGTTTGGTCAGGTATCTCTTGCTACACCTTCTACTTTTCGTTTCTTTTACACTAATTAAATTCCGTACGAGAGCCGACTATGGATAGGTTTGAAACATAAAAAAGAGTCGTTGTATAAATTTATTCTCGGGTTATTGTGTCATTCATAAACGTAAAATGGAATTTGTATCACCAATTCGATAAAAGTTAATACGCAAGCAGACTATATGTAACATATTCAGATATCTGAGTTAAATAAACGCATTATTATTTTTTATATCGTTTACTTGGCATGCAATGCAATTACGATAGTTATGCATGAATTTTCAAAGCGTGTTATACGTGAACACAAAATGTTTGACCAATGGACGACAATCGATCATAACCTACATCATTTGACAGTCCCCGGCATAAGTATGCATAGTTCGTTCGAACGTCTTGCGGTAACAAAAGGCGAGTTTATTTCTATGCTTGAGAGAGATATTCGATTACATCCTTGAACGTTTCTAATTTCCTGGTCCTCGAATGTGGTTAACGCAATTTCCGAGACTGGATGCGGCGGTACCTGGGGACGTCCGCGCTCGCTCTTCAACTATTATCGTAAAATCAAATAAAGACTTACGCTGTCCCACTCCTATGTTCGATAGATTATATCGATAGTATTATTATTGTGAAACAGTTAAAAAATGGTCAGGTTTTCATTCTAAAATTTAAACGACTGAATATATGGGTTTCGTCAGAAATGCTTATTTACTTAATTTTAAGTTGACTGTTTCTAAAATAAGTTATAAAAAATAATAACATATACATCATATTAGTATACAATGAGTTTTATGATATTTATTGCTGCATAGTAATTAATACCAGTATTTTGTGACTATAAGCAAAACGTTTCTTCACTTGCAGCCGGAGTAGTATAACTAAATAATTCACAGCGAGTTCCTCCGCTGTAGTTAATTAATTTAACAAAAAAACACTATTCATTGCGCTGACATAACGCTGATATATTTAAACATTGCATATAGTCAAAATTCGTTTAGCTTTAAATTTTTATAAAACGAGGTGGAAGAATAATGAAAGTCTTTGACAGTTTTTGCTTTTGAACATTGGGGATACCGAAAATTAACAAAAGCATAATGTTAAATATGCATAAATACTATATACAAGTGTACATTTTTTTGTTAAATATGGCTAGTACATATACTTGTACATCACCGCCACCTCAACAAAACCTAAAATAGGCGGAACAAAAGAGATAAAACATAGTAGTATCTCCGCCTTTTGAAAATGTGTATAATAAGACGTATAATTACCATGTTTCAAAAAGATAACTAATGAATACTCTTTCCGCGACGTCTAACGCCGGCTTAATTATAATACCATATCGAGGAATATAGCGGATCATATATTGTCAACCTTCGTCGCCTACTTTATCCATAAATACGGTTACGGTATAATACGCTAAAAATACAAACTTCATTTATCCGCCTTCGTATTATTACGCTTCGTAAAATACCGAGACAGTGCCTAATAAAAACGAATTCATTTAAATAAAGAGACTATTGAATGATAGGAAAAATGTTTATTGTGTTCACTGTTCAGGGCAAATCGCTGAATAACTTGCAAGGGAAAAAATCTCAATGCTTACATTCCAGAATTCCAGAGGCATTGATATTGACATTGCGAGCGTAACGAAAAATGTTTGACAGTTCGCAATCGAGTCCCCTGTTCTCATTTTGATTGACAGTATCTGTGGAGTATTTTTATGAGATCATAGCTAGTTTAAAAAAAACTGAATCATTTCAATTACTATTAAAAATGATTTTAAAATATGGATATCCATTTTTTATTGCTAAACATTTAGCAACTTAGTCTACACTTCTGCTGTTTTTTTGATAGAGTTCTTGTAATATAAATTTCGAGCGTCTGCATCTATGACCGGCCAATTCAAGTTAGTTACGTAACAATCTGTAAGTTTTACAAATGTAAGTACATCTCCGAAGGGCTTAATGTTGAGCTAGACTCAATCGAGGATGGCACTCCGCGAATTCGTCGCCATTTATCATCAGCTTCATTTATTTTTGCGCCTCGGAGATATGATTTATCACGCGGCTACGAGCGTAGGTTTGTTTTTGCCGCGCGAAGATATTAATCGTTATCGTGCGAGTACCACCCGTCGTTTGTTTTCGTTACACTGGCACCACCCATTAATTATCAATGAACGTCCGGCGCTGATGAAGGTACCGTTATATCCCAAGCTTTTCAGGTGACAAGGTTATTCGCCATCAACCCTTTTTAAGCCGCCGCATTTAGCGCGGAGTGTCTGATGTCATAAAAGTGTCCAATTTTGATATCTACGCGTGCCCGCTATCACTCCCGATTAACTCGTTACTTTGCTGTCCTATTAAATATAAATAAAGGCGTTACATTATTTTTTATACACGGCGGTGTTACGCTTTATTAACGACTAGCTTTTGCTTGCGACTACGTCCGTGTGGAATAGTGACTTTGGGCAGCATTTTAATTTCCTAGGATACTTTTATTGCAAATATAAATACAATACAGATACAAACTGCTCTACGCGGACGAAGTCGCGGGCAAAAGCTAGTAATTAATATAGCCTATATTGATCAGTGATCATATAGCATTCAAATATTGAAAGAATTTTTGAAATCGGTCCAGTACTTTTTGAGCCTATTCGTTACATACACACATTCAAATCTTTCCTCTTTATAATATTAGTACCTATGAAGTGTGATAACATACGCATGTAAATAAATTATGATGAAAACCTAAAAAACACGCTTCAATAGAAATGTGAATTACAAAATGAACATAAAAATTTCAATATATTTTATTAAACCAAGAGAAAAAGTAAGCCTTAGAACTTGATTTAAAATTAATTCGTGGAATAAACTGTAAATGAGGTCAAAGTTAATGACAAAAAAATGAATGTAAAAGACGACTCTACATTCATATTTACATGTTGTGGACTGACATGCATGTTACCAACTAAATGTATGTATTTCAAATGCACTTGAATAAAGTTAACATTATGAAAGTGATTTAAAAAGAAATAGAGTCACTTACGTTATATATCTCTGACGATAACTTGTACGACCAAAAAAATATGGTGACATTCTAAAAATTCAAAACGAATTGCTCCCTATGAAAAAAGTCATCAGCGAAATATTAATTTATTATAAAATAGAAGTAGCTGGTTGAAAATTGATATTTAATATTCGAGCAGCAGTGTTGCCATCTGGCGTGGGCCGTCACCGTGACGTATTGATAGATGGTATTAGTCACACGGCTGATTGATCGCTGACGTCTCCACAAGAACGTCCATCTCTCATCCCAATGTCCCAATATTGAAACTCTGCTTATATTTTTGATGCCAGCCTTTTAACTTTGCATAAAATGCATCATGTGTTAATGCTGATTGATTCATCTACTTTATTAAATATCCCTCGTCAGTAACAACAGCAATATTTTTTTTAAAGATACAAGATTTTAATACAATTTTGAAACATCAGATATAACAGCAATTACTATCGCATCAAATATGAAAATGATTTGATCGACCCTCATAGTAAGCATCTAAGAGATTAAACGCTTATACATACTTTGAATATCTTTGGACAATTATAAATATCTTAACAGCATTGTCTTGAATGGACAATTGTGATAATATTTATGAGCTAAAGTAAGATTCTGCGATATGATCGATAGTTTTGAAATTGGAAATCCCTACTGGAGTGGCTTCTAATTGAAGATTCTCGAACGACTGCGAAGGAGGGTCGGCCACGGAACGCAATCTCGTCGATTAATGATGCGAATATAATCCAACTAAGTATGGAGACGGAAGGCGACGCCGTGGGACTCATCTGCAAACATATATTCTACCAACTATTCTCGAAACCTCTGTTGAACTTCCACAGCTCCAGCTCGAATTCAACTCCAAATCGCATAAATTTCTGCTGATCGTGCAACGTGACTAACAACTGAGATTTAAGTTGTGAAAACTCGTTGCTATGTGCATAAAGTTTAATTTAGATATGTTTACCAACATACATATTATTATCATTAGCTGCAATGTTAATTATTAATGAAAATATATTATATATTTTTCAATAGTGATGTCATCATATAAAGTTAATTATTGGCAAAATTCTCAATACAAATTAATATAAAGTAACAAAATGAAACGTTCATTAAAAGACTAATACAACACTAATTGCAATATCCTCGCCGATTACATTAGAAATTTATACAATTCCATTCGTTCCGGTACTAAATATCGTGCTTCTGTCAACTACACGCTCAAGAGAAAATTAGCCTTAAGATATCTACTGAGATAATTGAGGAAGGGAGAGGGGCGCGAGTTATCTTAGTAGAGGCGTAGGACACGCCGGTTCATTAGCTCCACCGTATTATCTCCTGCCTTAATGATTTCACGCTTGCTTTCAACATCGCTCATTTCGACAACTTTGATGCCTACGGAGGCCACCCTGTAATCATAACGTGAATTACGGTTAAACTTTCGGTTTTATCTTTCCTCCTTGTTGATTAACCATCCAGAAGTTTCGTTCGAGTGTTATGTATTTAATCGATACGTACCATCTAATCTTTGAAAATTAGTAAACTTTGATTACACGCTCTACGTCTGTATTCGATTACGACGGCTCCCGCGTAATTAATAATATTCTGGTAATTATGACATGATTAATACGCGGCCGATTTTAACTGAAAGTGTCGGCGATAAATAAGCACGAGATTTTAGTAATATACGTTACATTAAGACAAACAAAAATGCTTTGTCTGTTATTTAAGATAAGCGAACTGTTGTCACCGCGGATTATAACTGTTTCAGTGAACTGCTTAAATTAGTTACGAAACAGGTACGTACATCAAGAGTAAGTAAGTGGAATCGGATATACGAACTCATTGTTTTAAACGTGCAAGGATACAACGAACTAAGCGGAGATTATCTGCATTTAGAGGAAGCTGGGAAACCGAAACGGCTGCTTACAATAAGAACAAAAGCAAATTACCGTTTACCAGTATTATGTAGCAAAGTGAAAACGTTAGGATGCGTGAGAAGGCCGGGCTCGGCGGCAGGTGATACGCCTTTCATATAACTTTATTTGCTTACTCGTTCTTACAATACAATCCCTATACAACGAGAAGTGTACTGTGTAGAGTCATGTCGAATAAGCCTTTATTTTATTTACGCATTCCATCTTGCGTATTAAGTCGTTATAACACAGACTTTAGGAGTTTTGTCTGCTCCTACATGTTCAAATCAAATTGAAAACGATAAATAAAGCCCTAGTAGCGAAATTATATTTATGAAATTTGAAATTGGATTGTAGACTAATGATTTTGTTTCATTAGTACATTTATCTCTCAGTGAATTAAATAGCCGGGTCAAAGATTTCCCCGTCGGTCAATGAAAACCATCACTACCGTTGGATATTTTTTAACAATATTACTTAATTCGCGTAAACGCGGTGTAAATTCATTTTCGATAAGAAAAACATACTCCAACACCACATTAATTACCTAATTCAACAGCTTTATCGCTTCAAAACCAGTTTGAACATGCGACGATATAGCGTTTTAAATTTAAATTTTCCGCCAAATAAGGTCTTAAGTTTCCTTCACATTATTATATTTTGTTTTAAATAGACAGGTGAAAATGTGTTTCGTAGCGGCGGCTTAAATAACAGTCTAAAAACAGGCGTGTCACACATTTCGTTGGTTTAAAACGTTCTCATTGTACAACACGACGTGGCGTGTATGGGTATCTACGAGCTACGAACCGTAGCAACGTAGAACCGGAGCACCGTAGAACGTACCCGCACTGCGTTACCTACGCGGCGTGATATAAATCTCTGAAGTGGATTAAGTGGATCCTGTAACAAGTTCTTGGTGCCTGTGAGGATATTAGCGTAAAGCAAAAGTTTCATACTATATTACGTATAATAAAATTTTCTACCCATTAATTCACATGGGATTATCCATACGCTTAACACAATCATGATGGATGTACGAAAGCGTGTATTAGACGGGTTTTAATTTATTCTTACATTTAATAACACATTTTTTAATAACATAAAAAAGATTGAATATATCACGTTCTATGTTATTATTAAATTTATATGTTGTAATTGCACAAGGTATATTTCGTTAAATTCAATAAAATATAGTGATTTGTGACACACTGATAAAAATGACATCTAATATCTGATAATATTACGTCATTAAATTTGAAATATTCCACCAATTTGTTCAGTCATTCTAACCGTTGCTCGCTTGATATAAAACGAGTCCTTCGCTAGGTAGCTGAAAAACATAGCGTCTTTATAGAGATGTTGAAACCACTCAGTTATTATTTACACTCGTCTGCGGCGAGGCTTCCTTTAACTTTAATGGACTCTCGGTTACTGTCAGAAACATCTTTAACTGCCAACGCCGGTTAATGAGTGTTCTTGCCGGGACACTCGCCTCTTGTTAATATTTGATATTAAATATAAGAGGATATTGAGGTAAACTTTTATCGGGGAACATTGCTCGCAAAGTTTCTTCTGTGGAATATTTAATTAAGCGGGAAATTTATTAGAGATATTATAAAATCTTATTACATTAGTTGCAACTCTTTTGCTGTCCCACTGATAGGATATAGCCCGCAGATATCACCGAATCCTTTTAATTCTAATTACAATATTTTCATGCTAATAAATATTTACACTGATTTAAAAATGTAAGTAATTCTTACTTTCACGTCCTGAAATTATAATAAATACGTCCGTGGTAGCTTCCTCAGAGTTAGAGCAATTCCAGGTAATCTGGTGGAAAATCTCAGCTTCAAATGGTATATCATAAGGGAACCATCTGATCGAATGGCGAGAAAGGAAATGAGTGAGAGGCCTACAGAGCGGACGAGATTCAAGCTTACATGAATAAAAAAAATTACAACATTGAAAACTACCAACAAACACGGCATAGGACAGAATGTCCTGGCGACATCACATTCGGAGAGCCCGCCAAATAGATGGGAATATGGTTACAATATGTTACTTTATTGTTACTAGTTTACAATCAACAACCAAACCTATTCGAGCATACAGTACTGTACAGCTAAAGAAAGACAAATGAAGGCTTGACCTTCCCGGCCCAATGCCTCTAGCGAATCGATTTACATAACACAATCAGAACTAGTTAGCGGACAACATAAATAAAGGTGGTAGTTTCATTCGGATTATAACACCATAATGCCGCGAGAAGGGTCACGGGCGAAACTTCCGAATATAATCCCGGATTCAAATGTAATAGTTCGTGTTCAATTACTGATAAAGCTCTGCCTGATAACTACCGAACGAACTAAAGGAGCGTTGAAAACGTTATTATTATCGTTGTTCAACGTTATGCCGCGATCTTAACTGTGTTTATTTACTGAAATATACGATAAACCCGCTTCGATTGTAATTGGATTTACAAGTACCACGTTAATTAAATTGGGTACTAAAATTATATTACTCCGAGATTATTGCCGCTAGTATTGCGCGATAATAATGGAGATTCGTTTTGCATAAAAATAATGTAAGCCCGTTTGTCAGTGTACGTGTAGCTCTCTGTCATTCTGAAATAAAACTGTACGAACAATGCAAATGGCTACGCACAAATACAACGTTGTCGAGATAAATAGAATACCGCTAATATATTATGACAATGAGGAAATGCATAGCTACTAAAGTTAAATATTTCAAGGAACATACCTACAAGTTATCAGGTAAGATACTGCCAAAACAACACAACCTCTGCCGAGCCCCGCTCCACAATCGTAGATAAAGCTCATTTAAACAAGAGAACGCATAACTTTGTTAAAGAGATCCCCGCGAAACTATGTAGCGGCATTGTTCTCTAAATTTTACATTCGCATTAAACGGAAATTTCGTCTCGTACTGATTTACGATCAGTCCTCGTGGAAGGAGCGTAACTGCGAGATTATTTATTCGCTCTCGTCTAACACTCAGCCGCAGTCGGTGGGAGCTCACGAACAACGGCGCGCCGATTTGCTTATGCTAAACAACCTGCAACCGAACTCCGACGATGCACACTCAAAAATGATTTGCATATTTAAATCGGGAGCCGCGACACCACAACTCGTCGCCATCTACTGACCGACGTAAACTTGTTCGCTATGATTAGCCGAGGTGCGCCGTCGTTACTTTACTCATTAAATAGACGACCGAGACATTGCCCTTATTAATAAATCAAACGAAAAAGATAACGGCGTTCTGACGCGATTGTTGCTAAGCCTACGGAATTTTAATTCGTCTAGTGAGTTTATTAAATGCGTAAAGTTTCAACGGGTCCTCAGAGTGAACGGTAAATTAAATGAATTCGCTCGTAGACTCGAGGGGACCCCACGCCACTTTAGATCTGATCATTGCTTTATTTACAATTTTAATTGGTGTCCTAAAACAATCTCAGTGAATTTAATCTCGTTAGTGTCGCATTCCTTTCGTTGCGAGGCTACGATTTCTGATGTCGCGTCGAACTCAACGTTGAAAACACGTTACCTCACAAAAACGTCTACCTATAGAAAACTGAATGAGATCCGTAAAACTCTTTTCATATAATATTCAATAGAATGTATTTTATTATCCGAGATTTCCACAATTTCCCTATAAATTCATGCTACATCTCCAATTTTATATCCTGCTATAGGGCAAATTTTGTTTCTTTTTCACGTGATTCAGTTATAAATCTAGTGAAACGCGTACGATTCTTTGGTTACGAATCTATTTTATGACCGCACACGCCGAAGGTTAACCAATAAAACCTTTTAACAGCCGTAACTATTTCGTTATAAGATCTGAGTACGCAATAAAAACGAGGAAACAGAAATAAATCTAGGGATACAATGCTCCGAAGCGTTGGGCAGCGTCTCCTCTCAGAAATCAATCACGAAGGGTGCGCGCTTTAATCGTTCCAATTTAAGTTTTCCCTTTCTTCATAGAACAAATTGATGGAAATAGTTGAACGTTAAATATTGCGATTTGTCGGGCTCAAGTGTACAAACTTCCTCCTTCGTACGTTTACGGCGGGCCAATAAATCTCGGGTGCTTTGTACTCGCGTCTCCCTCGACATCTTCAGCCATAAACGGCACGTGCGCCGTTATCTGTATTTTTGTAACGACCTACAGGTAAAAAATTGTTGTCGCCGCTACACCGTTTCCGTTTCCCTGTTCTCCGTTGCAGGTAGATATCGTTCGGATTAGCGACGGCGCCATCGTTCCGGCCGGCGCTGTACAAGTTTGCGACTCATCGTTTGTATTCAGTTATTCACACGCAGCGCTTTATCTTCCCTTCGAAAACGCGTCCCTGAATTAGAAATAAGCCGTCGTCCGCGCGGTTCTGTCGGAGACAAGCTTCGTTCTCTAAACTAACCCAAAGATAAATTATTCCGGCACATTTCTCATCACGATCCATTCTTTTCCCCCCGACAAAGCGCCACTGAATCCCTGGGCCATACGAGCGTCCTTATCCACAAAATAAAATGAGCCGTGGTGGCGCATTTACTAAGTAATATTGCCACTCTTGCGGTGTGTGTACGCGAGTGTTTTGTCGTTGTGTACGACATAAGTATGAATCAGAGCTGATAAGCGTAGTGTGCAGATTTGCAGGATCGCGCGGCCGCTCGCTCGCTGCCAAGTTTCTTGTCCCGCCCACACATTTGCATGTTATGAACGCATCCTAGCAATATTTTATTTTAATATACGTACATTTTAAGCTCAATGACAACTATCCTGTTAATTAATGGAATTTAAAATCCTTTTCTCCTCAAAATCGTTATTATAATAATTTCTCGTTTACCTGTTTGAGAAATAATTTCAGATTAGATTACATTTCAAGCTCCCACTCGAAATGTTGCTTTAAATTTAAACATGGTTTTTCAGGATGGTGAAGGAAAACATGTTTAGGAAACACACATTCCCTAGAGTCTTCACTTTGTAAGAGGAAACAAGTTACCAAAAGTCAAACAATAACAGAGCTATGAGAATGTTAATAAAGTCAAATGGGCTGTTGTTATTAAACGACGGAGATATGAACGCGCAATAAGGTGATTTGTCGAACGCGGCGTATCGATAAATCAGCGTTAATTGTAAGCGTAAACAACTATAGCTCGCGCTCAGCTTCCAATCATTAGTCAAAACATCCGAGTGCAGCAAAAACTGGACTAATTGCGCACTTGAAGGACAAGGGCCACTCCGTTCTCTCTGTCGCAAACCTACTTAGTCACGTTTAATAGTTTTTCCCTCTCCAAAGAACACTAACGTCTTCAACTGTATCATTACTGTGTTCGGAACAATTTATTCCAATTACACTCGAAAGAACTTCATTCCATTAGTCGCTCTTCAGATATTTCCCTTTAAATAGACTCGTAAATATCAATTACTAACAAAGACGTCGAAAGAATAGACCTTCTTAAAAGGAAAAGTGTTTGTGCCGTTCAAAGGAAATGAAATACTATCGCGACGACATTAATACATTTTTCGTGAAACCGTCGAAACTTGACTTTCTATCGGCAAAATTTACATCGAATGCTTTTTGTCTTATTTATTTTTAAAATGGGAATTCCTCGTTTAAGTTTTCGTTGCACATTTCTCTACAGACGCCACCCGGACGAAGTAAACACCTCACAACTTGCCCTCAGTCTACATAAGTTCTTAGAAATTGATTTTTAAACTATGAACAAGTCGCTTGGGTAAAAACTGTGCTACACGAAATGACTATTCTAACACAAAGTTGGGAATGAAATTAGTTTAAGCGACAAGTTCATTTCACTTTTTTACCGGCAACCCCTGCAATTGCAAAAGATTCTCGTGAAAGTTTTCCAGTGCAGATTTTGATTACACACGCTCCTTCGACAAACTTCCTATTTGATAGGAATAATAAATCTTATTTAAGTTAGACTTCCATTGCGTTAATATTTCGAATAAGGTGTCTTATAAACTCCAAGAGCGCTAGTGATGTACCCAAGAAATTTTTAATCTTCCCGTTGAATTCAGCGCTCTACTTACAAATGTTACTTTTTCACATTACGCTGCCTTGACAATAATTCACTCTATTCAGTATTCCACATCAAGTTTCATCTGCTAATGGCTTGATATTTTACGTAGGTAATACGAAGACGTCTTTGAACTGCTAGATACTCGGCTACCCAGTTTATTTCGTATTATACTCGTATATTATATCTACTTTCCGATTTAACGAACATCCTTTTGGTGAGTTCGTTACGCTTCGTTGAAATGAAATAGCGCTGCACAATCTTCGGTATAATTTTAGGAACGGTTAAATTTTAATTGTGTAGTAAAAGTACTGTTATATAATCCTTACGGGGAACAATACGGCGGCGGAGCGACCCCGCTCGTCGCGGGCGGAGCTACCGCCGACTCGCGTTACATGCTGCATTTGCTTAATTACGGCTCAGTTCACTGGTGTGACAATTCCTGATTACCGGAACGGTTATTTCGAGACGTCTCCTCCGTTCAGGATGTTTTACAGTGCTTAAATATAATCTCAGACGATCTCTACGATACTCAATTATACTGTATTTTGAAAGTACCCCTAATGGTGTTGACGTGAAATGAAAATGGCTAAGGACAATTCTCAGCGATTCTCAAAAACGTTACAAAATACTACGTCCTCTGGTTTTTTTCACTGACCTAACTTAACGCCTTAGTTTTGAGAAAAGTTGTATTGGACAAGTTATGAAGTTGATATAAATCAGACGTCAGGTTGGCAGGGAAAAGAAAGTCGAAAAATATAGTTAGAGCAAGGAGATGAAAGGAGTCGATGCGTGGCGCCGCGGAATCGATGAAACCTTCTCGGCCGTGTTTTCTTGTAATTTAAAAATTCAATTTCAACTTCAAAAGTAGTAATAGCATAAAATGAAACACTAAAATGGATCTATTTCATTTGACTAATTCTATTTACTTTGTGAATACAACAAGATAAAGTTAACTTTTTATCGGTAAACTCATTTCACTCATTCGCAGCAAAATATCGAAAATGTTCAACATATATGAAATGTACTGACAGTCGCAGTCGATTAAAGCGTCATTCGTCGAGAGACGACAAGAGAAAATTAGAATCGAAATACTGTTACAGAGCCATCGTAAACATCGAAAGAGGCCCTTCTCAGACTCAGACGTTTTAATTTTATTAAACATCTCCCGGTGCCCGAGATAAAGTAGATTTCTTTCGCTGCCAAGTAAGAATTTCGACTCGTATAATAATTTAGATTACGTAGCAAGCAGTGAGCGTTCATTATCGTTCTTTTGTACCTGATTTCGTAGAGATCTCATTCGGATAGAGCGCAGTCCGCGGCGCCGGCGTTCTCTCGAAATGGAAAGTGCGAAAATGAAATTATAAAGCCCCACGATAAAAATAAATTAAATCGGATTTCACGTTTCCCAGTAGCCAGGGACGAGGGGCATTTTGTAGTCTGCGAATTCCTTTCTCTTTTTAAATATTTGTTTTAACAGTTGATTTGTGGTGTAATGAGAAAATTCTCACTTCGCGTTTATTTTTCCTTGTTCTTTTGTATTACTTAGTTATGTGAGTTTCGTTTTGTTGGTGGGGATTTGTGAAACGTTCGCCGTTCGGGATAGCGGAAGGAGCTTACGGCAATCTGCGAGATGTATGTGTAGCTTCTTATAGCACGGTCTTAGAGGCTCCGTACGTTGCGGCAAATCACTCCGCATTCTCACCTACGATTATTCAAATTAGAAAACGGTACGACAAAGACGAATGGTACTAATATCGTTTGCTGCGCGATCGCCGAGCGCGATAGTGCGCGGTACGTGCCCTACACACGCGCTACTGATCTCGTCCGGCGATAAACGCAGATTGATCCGAACGATATGCTTTTTGCGTAAATACCTCCTTGCTGGTAGTATGTAATCTCCTATTATTAGGTCAGTTTACGTTTGCTATAGATCAAACGTGTGTTTAAATATGTATTGCCACGTAACCGCTAGAGCTGTGGGTACGAACGTTCACCGTTTTTGAACTTTCAGTTTTCACATTGCCAACCTAACTTTTACAATCATCAATTACATTTTACTTTTTCATCAAATACGCCTGGCTTATGGCCTGGTAAGGCCTTATCGAAGCTATTTTTAGAACAAACTAGTTTCCTAATTAACATTAGTTTACTCATAATTTGACTCAAAACACTATGAAAAGTAGTGAAATCTATACATATAATAAAACTGTAGAAG
>DWUN01000315.1:0-24863 GCA_018249975.1 Passova gellias
AGCTCATTTATCGAGGAAGGTTCTAGGCTATATAACATCACGCTAAGATGAATAGGAGAGGAGCAGCAATAAAAAATTATCTATATGGCAGAACAACGTTTGCCAGGTCAGCTAGTAACAAATACCACCATTATTTTATATGAAAATTATTGTAGTAGGTTGAATAAAATGTGTGGAGAATAAATGACAATATGTATTTATGTACGACTAGTACAAAGTGATTTGATTGTTTATCTGTGTACATATTAGGTAAGTACTTAAGTATAATAAAACTATCAGATTTTGTAAATAAGAAGAGTCCGACGTGGGGCCTTGGTGCCCCTACATATTAGTGGAAACGACGCAGGTGAGGCGAGATGACCACAAACCGGTCGCCACCAACCGGACGTCTCGCCACTTCGTCTGTTTGACTTCGAATTTACGCGTTCATTTCATTATATTATTACCTGATAGGTATCGAAAAACTTGTTAATATTCCAATGTCCTAGAGTCTGTAAAAAAATTAAAGCTGGATACTTATAAATGTGTAAATATTATTTTAGGTTATAGGTCCATATCTCTTGAAACAAGGTAATCGTATTGTCAGAAAAAAATTCATTGCTTATACTTTTTATAATTTGATAGAAATTGACGTACTTACTAAGCGTTTAAGGGTTTAAGCGTTTAAACGTTTAAGGTAAAGAAGAAAACGTTTAAAAAAGTATTGAATCGAATATATGCCAACACAGCAATTAGCAGTGCTATGAGTATTAGTGAATATCCGAGCGTATAGTAACACTAACATGACTAACATCAAAAGCAAACATTTAGGCGCACGCTCTAATCATGGCGTCATAGGTATTCACGGCTTTCTGTAGCTCGGTACTCAAAACCTAATGTTAAAAAAAATCGAAATAGATGACACTGTACTGAGCTGCCTTAAAAAAATAATTATCAATGGAACAGTGTCATCGCTTATTCCTAACAAATGATATTTTTATTCATGAAAAAAGTATTTAATGCCGCCAAAAACCTTCATGCACAAAATTATGTTACTTATTCTCGTAAAAGTTTCGTCTTGAAAAGCCCTGAAATGTCGTGTAGGGAAAATATTATTCTCTTTTAGCTAATTTAATGATTTCATCATATACTGTGACAATTATAAAAATTAAAAGATTTTTTCGCCCCGGCAATCTCGAATTAATAGTAATAAATGTAATAATCATAATGTCCTCACGGTTCGTATGATCTATTTCTTCAAAATATTAGTGCTTTGTGCAAATAAATACTGTTGTGCTTGTCCGACTCTAATACCTGCTATCATATTGATTGTCATTTGTTTTCAAACGATTGCTCTCATTGCACAAACATTTTATGCTGACAACAACTTCGGTGTTTTCGAGAAAACGTTTTATCTACGGCTATCCTCATCGACAAGCTGGGGATGTCTTCTGATGACGCCTTTGCAATGTACATTACGGGATTACGACTTTAGGTACCTGTAAAGGTTTTGTCATGAATGAATATTGTAACGGCGCATTACGCGTTTTAACTGCAACTGTCTCGGTTTTTGCGTACCTGCTCTATTGTAGCAGCAAATGGTGTAGGTATAGAGTTTCATGCCAATGTAAAGCCGTTCTAAAAACCTGAAACTACTTTTGTCCATTGAAGAATTTAGTCGATTGTATTTTTATTGCTAGAAAAAACTACTACTGACGGTCTGGAAACTCATTTAATAGAATTTAATATTTCAAGAATGGACACTGGGACAATGTGGTAGACTATGGTCGTAAACCGTCTCGCTATGACCGGAGACCCGTATCCAGCAATGGAATGATAAAAGAGCAGAAATAGAAAAATATTTGGGGACTTAAGATCGCCTTAAAATTTAGGCACTTTGTCTACGAGAAACGTAGCTTCGTAGGCTATTCCAACATTTTCCCTACTTTGCCATCATTTTCCCTACTTCATTTTGAATTATGAGTCTTGATGGTTGAACATGTTATGTACTCGCAAATTCACAATTATTGACAATAAATGTATCTAATGACTAATCAGTAATTATTTGCTTGTTTTTAGGGTACCGGACCTTTAAAGGAAAAAACGGAACCCTTATAGAATCACTTTGTTGTCCGTCCGTCCGTCTGTCCAGACCGTCTTTCTCAAGAACGTGCGAAGGTATTAAGCTGAAATTTAAATTAAATACTCAGGTCTACGGTCCCTTGGAGGTGTGAAAAAATCAATCTTCTATATCCACGCAATCAAAAGAAACAACAAATTAAGTCGATGATAATATTTTTGTAATAACCTAATGGTGCATCCACACTGCAGTTACTTTTTATGCAGCAACAGAAAGCAACACGATAACATTAGGTAACATTCTTCAACTTTTGCGACTGCTTGTTACTCTTTGTTGAATGATCGCATCCATGCCGCCAACAACATTAAGTAACAAATAGTAACCGGCCAGTTGCACAGTTGTTTACGAACTATTGCAGGTATCGGACGTTTACTCTAGCTCTAAATTACGTGGAACATGGAAGATATAGGAGTGATTATTGCAATAGCGTGTTTGATTTGAATTGAGTTTGAATTTGACGCCAGTTTACCTAACACGGCAACGTGTATACGTATGTATATACTAACAACAAATAACTTTTTGGTTATCGGATGTTGCCCACTGACACTTGAAAACGTTACTCCATAAAAAATAACTGCGGTGTGGATGCACCATAATCGATATATTTTTATAAACATAAACTGGTTCCCTTGGAGACGGCTCTGACAATACCTGTGATTGACGTTTTGCACAAACAGATTAAAAATATCATTGCAAAATGTACATAATTCACTGTTTTATTAAAATAGTTAGATAATTAGCTAAACTTTTTGGAATAGCTTACTTTGTAAAGCTCTTGAGCTTGAGCTTGAGTAAAGAGTCAGCTAGTATAAAATAAAGGATTATTGAAACGATAAAGCCACCTTTGTTTTTAATTTATGCTCCTCCAGGTTTCCATATTTTAATGTTATGGATTTAATTTTGCAATAAAAATACCATAATTATGATTCTATTGTCGTGATGGGTGAACTTTTACTTAGATACCTACATATTTGTACGGAACCCTCGGTGCGCGAGTCCAACTCGCACTTGGCCGATTTTTTTTCAAACTTCATAAACTTAACGTTGAAAATGAAATGTATATAATTCTGTACACATTTATGTGTGTACTTATATCCTTTGTATAATATAATGTATATGGTTCTAAAAGAATGTAACATAGATTACATGTGGAAAAAATAGGCCCTATTAATCTTTCTTCGTGAGACAATTGGAATTCGGGGCGAGCGAATTCGTCAGGGACAAAATTATCAACGGCACGATCTCCGGAGAGATATACCACTGAACCCAAACTGGACCCTATTTGAACGACGCTTAAAACGCACGTGTGCTTCACACTTGGCTCCATTGGCTCGCTTGTACTACTTTGCCAAACATTTATAAGCCTTATTGTGTATTGAGACGAATGAAAATACCATGAGGCCACCGTGCTACGTGTCGTTATTGATACAGGATTATGGTTATAGACGAAGAGTATTACGTTCTTTTACAATATGCGACCGTGCGGCTTACCAATATGGTTCTGTTTGGAGTTCGTACGCAAGATTGTCGCTTAGGACATTTTGTAACTGCGCTCGGTTCTGGTATGGCGCGCAAGCGGCGGCGTCAATGTGTCTGTGGAACTTATTAGTTCATTTTACGACAGTCGGCAACCGTTTGCCGATTATCAACACATACACAAAGCTTGCACACATCGATATTTTGTATAATATCAGCAGCCGCAGCCTCAACACGCTGGAAGCATACCAATTAACACTACATGTGACCAGAAAAATAATGAAATTATCAAAAGAATAATTATTTCCGGATCAAGCACCTCACCTCCTACAAAGGTAGCAGTATCAAATGGAACCAAAGTTACCTTGATTTTTCTACAGTGGAAATTGATTTAAGTTTTATTAATATGAATTTAAAAGATACACATACCAATACCAACCTATGTAGGTATATAAATATTTCATTAATTAATTTCATTATCTAACGATGTATTAATTAAGCATTGTTCATGCATGTACCTATCAAAGAAGACAAATCGGTGTCGGTACGGAAAGTAATCACAACATGAACTTAGCGGGTACCTATCACATTGCGTCATCATATCAACATTACGACTGAGCGTGCCTTGCAAAAACTAGTCCTCACTAGCTATAGGAAAATTCTCAACCACCATGATGTCATGACATATTCAATTACAGTGTACTGAACAATGTAAGTACATGACCTTGCCCGTCAATGATCACTTCAAATGACTTTTATATTATTGATTAATAATGATCGTGTAGCGCGTAAAAAATATTACAGACATTATATATTTTTAGAACTAATAATCAGAAATTCGATTTTCAAATATTTAAATAAATTCAAGTTTAGAATACTATATATTATTATCGTTACTTTTTATTTGTGTTTTTGATCCACTTTTATTGATTGAACGTAGATGCTTAAACTTTTTTTTCGTTCAGAGCCTTTATTTGGAAAGCTTAAAAGTTTATATTAATTACATGGATCATTTTAAAGAAAGTTAGAATGTGATGTAAAATGTAACAGCGTCGGCAATCCAACGGCAGAGAGTAGTCGCCTGGTGGGGCCTCATATTAGCATGGATTAATTCCAATCAAGTGTATTTGGTCCGCAGTCGAATGAGCGGTGCCGGTGTCGAGATCCGATATTTATATTCTAGCAACGTCAGAGTAAACTACGACGGTACCGTTGACACTTTGCTTTATATATGCTTCGTGCCAGAGACTATCTTGAAGAACAATCTTTATTTGTATTATCATTATTATCACAGAAGGTCAGTAATAGGGTCGGCAGAGTGCACCGAGTATGAAATGCCTCTATTCTTAAAGATCGGTGTTCTTCAATATTCATCACTCTTGTCATACATATAAGCCGGTTTCGGCGACTTATGATTCTCCATCAGCCAGTACCTACCCTATGTTTATGTGTAACTAGTTGTTACCCGCAGCTGAGCTCGCGTAGTCAAAAGAATGTATTTAATTCACACGTGATATCGTTATTACACCCGTAACGCTATCTATAGCGCTTAATTCATTGAAACATGGTTTCCCGTGGAAATTAGCCATTTTTCTGCGAAAACCAGTAAGTACCCTGTTTTAATCTCTAGGCCTTCAACTATTTCAATACCAAAAATCACACTGATCCGTTGTTTTTTTTTTGACCTGATAAAAGAGAAACAAATAAACACACTTTCGCATTTATGATATTAGTATGGATTATTTAATAATGCATATTATAAGCCCGTAATGTGTTTCATTGGTCTGCCTAAATTCAGTTTCGCAGTTGTGCAATTCGGGTTAGCGTGCGGTAAGAGTTGGGCGTGTTCCAAGGGGCTCTAAAACTGTGGTCCCGGGCCAAGAACATCACAGCTAACTGATAAGGAGCTCAAATGTTCGCCAGCGGTGCCAAGGGCATCTACATCTTGATAGGGCGCCGTAAGTTTATCGTACAATATATCGTGATTTGTAAAGTGAAAAAGTGTACCGGCTTGCTCGCTTTGTAAAATACGTAAATTGTTTTTGAGATTTTAGTTAACTGCCATAATAATAGCATCACGTTCGATTGTCATTTCTGTCATTAAAAAAACTTTCTTCATGAAAAAACCTGCCATTCCGAAATATCCGTCATAATATGTTCTGAGAAGGTTGTCGCGCAGCCCACTCGTGACTGCTGCCTGTTCGTTTGCTAGTTTCTTCTAATACACAAAAATAATGTAAAATTACTCATTTTAGCGCGGAAAAACTCGTATGTTTTCCGGTCCCAGTATGATTAATCATAAATATCATACCTACAAAAGGTAAGCGAAATTTACCGGGAAATGAGAATACGTTAAGTCAGGTGATGTATTAGTTATAAGTTACACCAGTCACGTTTATTTCTAATAAGGGTAGGCAGAGACTGCACCAATAACATTAGGAACCTATAAAACATTTTACTAATTTTACTGGATTCCACTAATTAAATTCCTTTAGGAAGTTAAAAAAAAATAGCATTTAAATACAGCTTAGTAAAAGAACTGGCAAGTGATGCAATATCTGTGTGTAAAATAACTATACGTACTCTTCATTGCAAATGATTTATCCTAAATGCATACCTACTGTAAAAATCTCACTAGTTAAGTAGGTGGTTAGGTTGGGCTACCTGGCTTTATTTCTCATAAATTTTAGTATAAACTTACATATAAATATGATCGCCCGAAATAAGGCAAAGCAGGAGGTACCTTCGGCTAAGTAGCGGAATAAGGGTCCCCGATATCCCGAGTATCCCGGATATTATAATAAAACGTAATGATATGACTCACAGGACAAAACCTAATAACATAGACTTTTTTTTTGATATCGCGTTTATTTTGTTTCCAGCAGGGATGGTTTATTACAATTTTCTATAAGGTAATAATTATTTATAATAATAATAAAGAATAACGCTATGATATCTCGAATGTTATAAAATATGTACGCAGGGAGTTTGAATCGCTGTTTTCACGGTCGCCGGACGCGAGGCAGGCGCGGCAGGCGGCCGTCGCTCAAACAAAAAATAAACAACTTTCCTCGAAACGGCGATGGCGCTAAGTTGCAAGCCAGTCGAGGAACGTCGTAACTGCCTCGGCGGAGCGTAAAGTTTCACTCTTTTTATCAACGAGAAACGTTAAGCCGAAATAACTTGTTGATGTGCGCTGCGGCGGCGCGGGTGTGAGAGGAGGCGCGCGGGCAGCGCGGGTGCTAGCGCCGCTGAGCGACGGCCTGTCTACGGCGGCGAGCCGGCGACACCCTGTCTGCCACGGACGGCGGTGTTGCCGCTTAGTGTGCATTCTTACCGCCCGCGCCCCCCGTCTCCCAGCCTACAAGCTCGTGAACCGCCCGCGCGCACTGCTCGGCAACGTCGCATGCAAACTTGTTTCGTAAACGGATGTGGCAGCGACCGAGGCAGGGCACAATGTCTATCTTTTTCTTTCGTACGCCGTCATATGTGCATGAGAGTGATAGCAATGGTGGCGCTACGTGCTATCGGCTCCCACTTGCGGCATTTTTTCACGCCGAGAATGAGGCGAGATTAATGTCTTAAGGCGTGTTTACAATGATAATACGTTTAGTGTAAGAAAATTTAGTTTATTTCTGAAACATAATGTAAATAATCAATGTTAATCAAGGTATTGTAAAGCCATAACATTATGTGTATTAGTTATTAATGTATAATTTTTTACAATTTAAACAGGAACATCTATCCACATATTCTTTTAGAAACAACTACATGCTTGAGATTGATACAGTTAGGAATAGCTCTAATGTGTATCTAATTTTAATTTACGCGAATATTAACGTGCATTATACAAATTTTACACATTTTTGACCGACTTCATAAAGGAGGAAGTACTCAATTCGTCTGTATTTTTTTTTATTTACAAAAAGCTATTTATTGACGAATAAAAAATAATAGTCACAGTTTTCTATTCATTCAGTACGAAGGAAAAAAAATAACCAACAATAATTCAAGAAAATACATCTTAGCCTGTATGTTATTAAATGATATCAATGATATTCACCAGTTCAAACAGAGTCTTACGGACATACGCGGCCTGCGTCGCGCGCTCACGTCGGGCGGGCGGTACGCGTTGCGCCGCGCCGCCAACATCCGCGCGCCACAGTCAGTCCGGCGCCGACACTCGCCACGCGCACACGTTTATAAAACATGGCCGCCGCCCACACGCACTCGGCCCCCGCACCCGCGTCCTCGCCTGCCGATCGCCGCTCGGAAGGCCGAGCGGGATCCCGGCGCATCTTTCCACCACAGTTTAAACTCCAGGTGCTCGATGCGTACAGACGCGACGCACAATGTCGCGGGAATCAGCGCGCCACCGCCAGGAAATTCGGCATCCACCGCCGTCAAATTCAGAAGTGGCTCCAGGCTGAACCGGCCCTGCGAGCGGCTCTCCTCAGAAGAGCTCCTCAACCCGCGCCTTCACCGCCGCCTTACTCCGTCGGCTCCCCGGAAAGTGCCCGCCTACCCTCGCCACCGCCTGCGGCTCTGCCTACAGTCGCAGCAGTACAAATTCCCACACCGCTGCCGGTGTCGATCCCCGTGCCGCCGACGACCTCTGAACCCATCGACTTGTCAGTGAGACGCTTATCGCCGCCGCCCGCGCCGTTCCCGTCCTATTCAATTACGACGTCGGAGCCACCGCGAAAGCCTTTTAAACTGTTCAGACCGTATCTGATGGATGACGAGGAAGACAGGCGACCAGCCGTGGCGTCGCTGCCGGTGGCGAGCGGCGAGCACGTGTCTGCTTTCGTACCGGTGGGCGGCTCGACGGGCTGCGCGCTGGCCGCGTGCCCGGCGCCCCGCTGGTGCTCTCCGATGTCCTCGTTCTCGGCGCCGCTCAGATGAGGACACGCCGCCGAGGTTCGGTCCTTCCGCTGTTGTGATCTAGTCGCCGTCGAGCTCCTGGCGCCGCCGGGAGCATAGCCCTCCATCTCCGTGCCTTATTGTACACTGTACACGTCGTAGTGCATTAAGCCGTCGTCTCGAGACGATTGCCTATTTTTGAGTATAAATATAAAATTAAGTATTTTTATAAGTAGGGTTTATGAAGCGTACCTACATTTATGAAGATTGATTATATTATAACATTATTATTATATGTATAATAAAGAGAGTTGTTTACTAAGTTGCATTTTGATTCGTGGTTAGCGCCGCGCGCGTGTCTCGGACGGGCAGGTAGCGCCGCCGGCGCCAACGTGCACGCTACCTGTTACAGTTACCTGTTGTAATGTAATCCCAGATCCTGGTATCCATTCGATCGCATTTTTAATTCAATATTCATACAAGCAAAGTAACAATGCTGTTTGAGTGCCGCAAAAAATATATTTTTAATCTTTTTATTTATCTACACAGAATGAAGACCGAACAATAGATATCAAGGAATTTATCCGTATTCCTTAATCATGTTTCATAATCCGAGAGCCAGACATTATTTATCAATTTAATTAACATCGTTGAGAAGTTTGATTATCCGGGGTAATTTTTTTTTAAGCTTAAGATGATTAACTCTTGTGCTATTCGATACGTACGAACCTATCTATTACACAGACGGCTATCCCCCGCTTACTTTGGCATAAGTAAAAAACTAAGGAGTTTTATTTTTAAGTAAACTCTACTCCCGCCTAGATCTTTTGCCAGTAAATAGTGCTTTTGTTCTGAAAATTTAAATAGGTAAGCCAATAAAGTTTTTAAATTCATTATGCATTATCAATTTCCTAACTTCTTTTTGTTTTAAATGAATCTGTTAGATTAGTTATTTATTCCACATGTGGCAATAGACGAAATACATATAAAACTTTTTAACAAAGAAGAAGTGAAGAAGTGAAACCGCCAAAATAACTTAAACGCAAAAATGACCCTTATTGTCGCATATTTAAGGTAAGCCTTTTTTAAACTGTCATGGGACCAACTTCCCTACCTACCCTATCCAATAAAAAAAGAATTATCAAAATCGGACTATTCTGTAAAAAGCAATGCGTGGTCATACAAAAATAAATACGCGTCTATTTGTGAACCTTCTTTTTCGTCGGTTAAAAATGATCAATGATTTTAAGTATTTATGTAAACGTTTTTGTTAAATCAATTAATCTCAATAAATACTAGGGCGATTGTCTTTGATTTATTGGATTGAAAAGCCTGTGTTGCTGTTTGAAGACAACTCATGGCTAGTTGCCGCTAGAGCTTTGTCTAATGCTTAAAATATAATAAATACTCGAAACACTGCTATTGATTAGCATCAGAAGCCTGCGAAAATAAATCTAAAAATAATGTGCATATTTTAAAATACGTCTATACTAAAATTAAAGAAACTAACGAACTTGAGAACGATAATGATGCCGTACAGTATTTTATGTGAGGATTTATTAGAAATAAACGATCATTTATAAATATAAATAACGTCTATAATATAATATGAATGTAGATGAATCGCGTCAGGTTGGCAAGAACAGTGTTATTTGGCACTCGGTGTTTTCTGCCTACCCCGTTAGGGATCTGGCGTGATTTATAATATTATTTACATATTATATTACATTCAATAATATTTACGCGATGAGAGTTAAAACGATATAAGCCTTTTTGTATAAATATGTGCGACTGTAGGTGCACCGTGCAGCATGCAGGAAACTGCGTATCGCGCCGCCGAAGTAACCGCCGAGTTCGTCATCCTTACTGATAAACAAATCTACGCATGGACATGATAACTACTAGCATTGTTTGATGAACAAGTATATTAATACTTTTTATATTACTTGCAATTATAGCTGCTTATTAATTGAATACCAAGAAATGTTATAGTTGGTACATAAATATTAATTAGTTTCATACACCTTATGAAGATACTCGTGTCAATTTATAGAAGAAAACTTGCTATAGGTACAATAAACGTTAACCGCAAGAAAAAAAATTTGACACGACTGTTCATAAAAACAGTGGATTCACCTAATTCGATACAGTTGCTTTTTCATTCCGCAGTATGTAAATATGTACAAATAAAAGTGATTTTCAAATTAGTAATATAAAAAGTCACCTAATGGGGACGCCACTTCCTTCGAAGGACCGATAATCTAGAGGGAAGAATGGTCTTTAATATGTAGGAACGCCTCGGTGAAAAGAACTTGGGTCTGACTCCCTTCTAGTAGGGTAGCGAGAAACCGCCTGATGCAGAAGGGCTAATACCGTGTGCAGTGGCTGCGATTAAAAAAGCCCTAGGTCTAACAGGGTACGTCTAAAGACGGATGGTTGGATGAATAAAAGTATTACACAATATAACGTGAAAAAATCATGGACTTAGGTAACGGGGTTAGTTTGTTTGAGATAAATAAAATGTTAGTATACACAATTCATAAGACACGAGATAATTTCGACGAAATAAATCCAAACAATAAGAACAATGACTTTTATGTTGTTGCAGATCGATAAGATGTTATCAAACCGTCACACAACTTTCAATATTAGAATACTAAAAAATAGTCTTTATCCAAATAAAATATCTATTAAAAAAAATCAATGTATGGAAATAAATTTTGAGTGCACAATTATTGTCTTTTCTTAATTCAAAACAATGTTTCAATAGATTGTATGTCGATGTCAACTAATTAACGTGTCGATTAGTCAAACGTATTTCTTGTCGGTTAAGGTAAGGCATGCAGTCCTTGTAATGGACCAATCGTTCTAATAAAGTATTATCATTAAAACGAACTTTATACTGATGTTTTAAAGATGAATTTACTTTGGAACATAATGAATACGTAAGAAAATGCACTAGTACCTAACATACCGATTGCTATTGTCATAATAAATACATATAATGAAACTGAAACTGTTTAATATCTGAGAACTACGCTATTGTGTTTCTTCTATGAATTTAACATCGCGCGTTTTTGCATAAAACGTACTTAGTAGTAGACAGTAGGTATCCGATATTCGGCGTCAGGATTGCCTTGAGTATCTTCGCGACCAACGTTGCACTTTTCTTTACAAGCTTGCGTCGCCAAATTTCCGTGTTACAGTATCCATCGTAGAATTCTTAATCACAAAGCAGAACAGTGTTTGCGCTTGTGATAGTACGTACTGTTTAGATTAGTCACATATTAAATTTGTGGTGACTACAGAGACAATAGATTAAGATATATATTCAGATTAGTCAGAGAACATAATATATGATTAGTCTTAGATTTTCGTTGTATAATCGAAAGACCTACCTAGTTGCTCCAGATAATACTGTTCGATAGTCTTATCAGTTACGTGTGAATTCGTTTGATGTTGAAAAACATATGGAACTGAATGGATTCCTATTCGGTCTCTTCTTTCTATCTCATAATACAAACATACACAACACATTATCTGTGGTAACAAGTGTGTTGTAATAATCAATTGATCCGTTTGTTTATATTTGTATTCGATACGCAATCATTAATAGGTTCATAATGTTTTGTTTTAGTTGTCTGCTGTCTGGCCATGTCGTCCAACTCCAAGTACACCTGCAACTGCAACGTTATGTTACACTGTTTTCCTGCATTATAGTACTTTAAAAATAAGTAAAGATGGACTTGACACAATTATGGCATGTACCATGATGTAGGTACCAATAATCGTTGTTATTGTTGTTGTCTGTATTTCTTTGTTTAAAAAGGATAGAAGAATAATTCTTTGTTTCATTTTCCCTTGCTCCTTGTTGATGGAACACCCGATTTGTTTTGGAGCTCAAATTGGTGTCTTGTGTTACTGTCGCAGCCGAACTTGCAGTCGTGTAAAGTGAAACCGCTATAAAATATGTATATTTCATGCTCAAGCACGTGCTTAAAGTGTGGGGCGGCGGTGCACGGTGGCGCTGGCGACGCGCTGTCTGCCGCGCGCTCTACACTCAGCACATTGTTTACTCAGCTATGCCCATGCTTGATTGATATTCGTGAACATTAATTGACTGTTATGATGTTCAGATAATCTGTTCACATTCTATGAACAATGGATCTTTTTAATGACAATTAATCTTTTTAGATTCAGTTAATCTATACTAATATTATTAAGAGAAAAGATTTGATTGTTTATTTGTTTGTATTGAATAGGTTTCGAAACTACTGGACCGATTTCAAAAATTCTTTTACCATTAGAATCCTACATTATTCCTAATGAACATAGGCTATATTTAATACGAGAAAAAAATAGGATAAATGTTATCCCGAAATTCCCACGGGATCTAAAGCTCCGCGGGTGCTCAAGGCACAGCTCGTAGTGTATATTTTAAGAATTCTCAATTCTCTACATTGGTAATTATTGATTTATATAGGTCCTCGTAATACATAAAGTTATTACTTAATGGAAGAGTTAACTTCGAATTCGACTATTGTTTAACCATTCCTCAGTATTGAAACTAATAACTCTTAACAGATGTAGATAGTTTTATAGAGATGAATTGTCTACTACAAAGTGGACATTGATAGACTTTTATTTTTGATAGATGTATACCTCCTATTTATATTTGATCTATTAATCTATTACATTTACACTGTAGTCACTGTAGAGCTTCTTAGTGTTGGAAGTACTCGTAGTGTTGTAGTTTGCATGTGTGTTCGCTGCCTCGCAGATGTCCGATATTTACGAGTTACGACTCTCCGCCGGACGAATGTGATGGCCCATAAAGCCGGGTTATAGGCGTAGCGATGACGGTGACGCTAACCGTATTTTTGGCACATGCAACGGAACAATATTCCGTTATGGATTATTTAAAACAGGAGCCAGTCGCCATTAAGTGTTTCAGTTACAGTTTCAGCCGGTGCAGGGATCTTACACAATATACAAAATATACACTCACTTATCTACAAACATGCAAATTGAAAACGCTAATTTATTCAGATAATACGATACGATACCTTTAAATACGATTTAAAATTCACTACTCTACAAGAAATTACATTTATAATAACAATAATAATAAACGGGAACATTTCACACACGTCTATCTCAATAGGCTTTCAATAAAATAACTTGACACAATGCTTTATGAAAACGTTTTAAAATAGACGAAAATAAATAAACAAATGATTCTCGAGTAAAAGTAACACTTGTCTATGGCATGACGGGTTACCTGAGAGAACAAAGGAGTATTAAGTTAGACGGGCCCTTCAAACAACTTTGTTTTCACTGGGCAAACGGGGCATAATTAACCGCGGTGCCTTTGTTATGTCCCATATATCTCCTCACTAACTAGTGGGGTTCTTTGTAGAAAATTGTTTAATTTTAATAAATGTTATGAATAGGTAAGTTTATTTTATCTATGGCTTGCTAGGTTCTGACAGAGGTCTTTGTTCTGTATTATTTTTCATAGGTATCACAAAAGCATGCATTATAGTTTCTCTTATCGAGTGTTAACGTGTTTCTTCTCAGAACGGTTAGTGTTCAGACTGCGGAATGCTGTGCTAGACAATTTAATACTTGCAGGTTGGTAAACACTTTATAGATAGATAACATTTAGAAACATAATCAATAACGCAGACTTAATTAGTATTTTTGGTACAGACTTTTTAGCGGTCGAAATACTTTGAGATTCTACTAAAGGATAGGTCAGATCATCATGAGTTTCATAATTAAAAGCGCGGACAGAAAAGGAATTCGTAAGGTGAATGCCTTTTTTATTTAGAGGAAATATTAAAATAACTCTTAACTTGTTACGTTGCAAGGTACATTTGGAGAATAAATGAAAGATAAACGTACCATGTAGAGGGTGGGCTTTTGTACAAGATTATTATAAAGGATACACATTTTATGGAGTGTTCTTGCAAAAACTCATTGGCTGCCATTTCATATTATTACGGAACTGAATCACGAGGACGAATTTGTACAAAAATAAAGTGGATAGAAATATTTTGCCAGCGCTTGAGTTTTATTTAAAACCTTCATAATGTTTTTAATACTGAGTTGTGAACATTTTTTTTGGATTGCGAAGTCCTCGAATTTGCAAATCAATATTTTGCGAGACTCCATACGACTATGAATTGAACCTCTTAAGAATAGTAGGCATGTCACGAGTATTGGTTAGCTACTTTTATGTTTTGGAATACCTACTACTAACTAGATTTCAGGCGACATAGCTATACAGCAAGTCACAACGAACGAAGCAGAAGGAGAACAGTTAGTTTTGGCACATCTGTAGCTCTGCAATTGGGAAGTGAGTTATTAGAGAAAACAAATTTCGAAAATCCCCTGTGCCACCAACGACTTTACTTCACTTCACAAATCTACCTAATACTTTCTAATGTATGTTTATTTAGACAACTTATTTGGTTTAGTTGTATATATTACTATATTGTCTACTTAATTACTGAAATAAGACGTAAGTTTGTAAGTGTATATGTAGGTATATGAAAAGAAGTAATTTTACCTCATAATCTTAAATCATAAGCTGTAACTAATTAAACTACACAACTATAACTAATTAAGTACCGTATTATAACGAATTCATTAATACAGTTGTTTTTAATTCATTTAGTATTGTATATTTCTTAGTAAAGTCCTAATATAACACACTTAAAATATTGTTTTTAATTAGCTTAAGATGCAAAATTATTCATAATACTCAGAAAGCTAAACAATATTGTAATCTGTCAGGTTTCACATTTCTGTTGAAGTAGGTATCTGTTCTCCTCGGTAATCTGATATAATTTGAACAGCGTTTTCCAGCTAAGTAATTTCTTAGAGAATTAAATTGTTTGAACTGCCCGCGCTTCATCTCTGTGGTCACATAAACCTACTTGAGGATTCCTAGGGAATCTAACAACTTAAATACGAATAGCTACTAAGAATTTAAGTATCAAATCGCTCAATTATAGGTAGTTAAGGCAATAAATAAAGTAAATAAATATTTATGACATGTGCTGTAAACACGAAAACGACGAAAATTCTTTAGTAGGTACCTACATAGAAAATGCCTTTAAGGTTTCTCTTTCTGAAATGAGATCGATGACAGTGGAATGATATAGGGTTTGATGAAAGAATAACATAACCTTTAAAATTTTTGTACGAAATATAGTCAATCAATCAAAGCGGTTAGCATTATTTAGTGCATCCGTTGGCAATACGATTATTAATAGAGCAACCTTTAAGCCACCGCAACGATGAGCTGAACTTCTAAATAAATCAGCTCGGTGTCATTTTGTATTACACAAATAGCTCAAGTCACAAGACAGACGAAGCGGCGGCAGCGGCCGACGTGCGCCCCACCGCGCGGCTCGGCCAGCGCCCGCGCGATGGCGCGATGGCCGCTTCGCTTGGCGCCAAACGCCGCGCGTTATTTCCGACGGCATTACTCACGCTAGCTTGGACTAATTATAATATGCTGCAAGCATCACGTCACTGACCGCTCGCATATCTCGCCGCCGAATAAGCTTCCATAACGTGAAATTTGCGTTAGCTTTCTGGTTATAAGTAATTTATTTTTCGGCGTTCCGATAAATAATCATGAAGAACCGTTGCACAATGTGTTACATTGATATAGGTGGCAGTGGTTCATTCGGCGAGTCGGTGAGATCACAGAGGAGACGGCGCCGTTGAAGCGATCTGTAAACATGACTGCGTAGCGGAGTAACGCAATCAGCGCGCCCTCTGACACCGGCCCCGATGCTCGAGCCGACAGTGCTTCTACCGTTCTGTTATTTGCGTCGTACGATAATAAGTTAAAGTTCTAACATGACATAATTGAATTAATAAGCATTTTTACATTAATTTGTGTTGTCTACAATAAAATGTCATAGAAAGTCAATATATTTTTATTATTGTAATTTTATATGGTTGAGGTATGTTACAAGTCTTCCCCGACTACTGGTAGTGTTTCTTCACTACATAGTATAATACAAAGTCGCTTTCTCTGTCCCTATATCCCCATGTTCCCTTAAATCATTAAAACTACGCAACGGATTCTGATGCGGTTTTTTTTAATAGATAGAGTGATTGAAGAGAAAGGTGTATATGTATAATAACATCCATTAAATAGTAGGGAAATAGTGTTATAATTTATGTGGCATAACAACGTTTGCCGGATCAACCAGTTTAGTATAACATAAATAAATTCTCACAACTTGTTATTCCAAAAGTAGGTATAGAAAATAAAAAACATTAAACTTTTGATAAGTATTATTAATTAGGTCCTAACCAAATAAACCAAATATTCCTGGGAGTAATTTAGAAATCAAAAAACATGATGACTATTATAAGTAAATATTGAAATTTCACAATACTATATTAGGTAGAGTTCTTTAGAGACGTATGTTTTTTAATTGGCTCGATATTGAATTTTTTTATTGGCTTATTAATTTATAAATAATAATGACCATTTCTTCTTGTGTGTCGCTACGAAGGTTACGATTTAGTTACGCAAGTTTACACTTACTACATATATATTTCGTAGTGTGATTACCTTTAAGTATGTAGCATGAGATACCCTAAGATGCCCCAGGTTTTGATAAAAATTTAAAATGATTTCGATAAACTGGACTTGCCGTCATCGTATGTGCTTTGTGAAATGAGATTTATTTTCATTGAAAATACCAAGACTACTTGTATTTTAACGGCGTTACGAGCGTAATGGAATCGAGTCACGGGCGACGTCTAACCTTCGTAACGAGGGTCACATTACAATTTTTCAAGAACGACGACCGACCATGACGTAACTATGAGCAGTGCCAACGAAAGTGAGCTGTCATACCACCAGGCCGCCAGCTTGATAATTTTGAGCAAAGAAATTTGTTCGCACCTTTGTTGCACACGCACCAAGAGTTGCCAAGACAAAGATATAAAAATAACGTTATTTATCACCTCGTCTCCTTTCGTATTGTAGCGGAGTTAGATTTTAAAAAGCTAAAAGTATTGTAATTATTCTGGGTATCGTGGAAAATTTTCTGAAACATTTTGTAAGATGTAAGAGTTTGAAAATTATAAATTGTTACAAGTAAACTGCAAATATGCATAGATATTTAACAGTGTTTCTGGTGATAATTTTATAAGTATAAGTACATTATAGAAGAATATACATATTATTGTAGACAGTTTCAGTGTCTTATTTAGATATGACGAACAAACATGACGCAAACACAGCTACTGCCAAAGAAAGCACGAATCACTCGACCACTTGGCTATAACGCTATAAGCATGTCGTAAGTATACAATAGGCATAAAATAAATTAATTGTCCAAAAAAAAATACGCGCGTTGATTTATTGATTATTAATGAAGTAATAACAATATTTATAAAGAAAGTAATAATTATTTAGTCATTAAAATCTGCTCTCACTAAGCACCTAGGATCTTTGCAGCAAAATTGAACTATCATAAAAACATTACAAAAAGGAGTACACAGCGAACATTAAGGAATAGACGAGGCCGAATCGTGGTAAGCAAGTGTTATAATATGCGTATCAAGTTTCCATGCGGTTTTGGCGGTTGCCCTGTTGATAAACTTTTCACGATTACCGGCCACCCGAGCGTGCGGACCACCCGGGAGACGTAATGTACTGAATGTCATAAATAATTGTGGCGCAATGGGGATCATCATCGCCACACTGAAACTGATAAGCTACTAGTAGGATAAGATTAAACAAGTGACAATCTGTTTAATTTTAATTTTTGAATAATCCTCCGGTTTAACGTAGACATGATAAAGGGTATTCACATAAGAACTTCTTCATCTAATTTTATGATCAAAGATAATGTACTTTTTTAATACTAACTAATTTTTATTTGAGCGATGAAGTTTTATTCAATAAGTAATTTGCAATCATGATTATGGATATGATCGCTTCCAATGTTATTGTTGTTAATTTAGTAGAAGTTGATAGTTAAACGATTTTTCAAAGTGATATTTCAATTTATTTATAAACAATAATTTAAAATGTGAAAATATATCTATAGGTACTTCATATTGATTTTACACATTATCAGTTTGAATAAATTTTATCTAGTATCTAGTCATAATTAAATAACCGGATTCTATCAATTCTTTAATTATGACTAGTAAAACGATGTATCTTACGACATGTTATATCAATTTGAAATTTTATCAATACTTGCAAAATCCTTAGAAGTAGATGCCCTACTTTCAAACAAAGAGTGACTCAAGTTCTTGCTCGCGTTTGTGCGCCTTTTATGTAAACTAGTATAAATAATAGCAAATCATGTAATTACTTGATCAATATACATAATTAACTTACTCTTTGATTCTGAAAAGATTAAACAGCGCTAAAAACCATTGCAATATAAACTTACAAATAGGAATGAAGATTTGAGGTTGTTAAAGTATTAAAGCATGTTAAAAACTTTGAAAGTTCTTGATTGTAATGTTTGTGGACATGTGGATTTTTTAATCGGGAGTAATTAATTTTTATTTGGTTCGTAACATTAAATGATCTTCAAATTAGCCAGAGCATAGATATTTATGTATTGGGTTCTGTTTGTTATTGTTAGACCTATCAGAAGTCATATCTATGTATACTAAACTAGCTTTTTGAGTAGCTCGGTGGTGTAAGCTCTAGGCGTCCCTGATTTGACGAGAGAAAATTGTAGAACTTTAATGGATTGAAGATAAAGTTAATTTATAATTTTTTTTAAATAAAATTTTTACTTGTGTAATTTTATTTCACTCCATAAACATAATTAAACATTAATTTCACAACGATACTAGTAAACTCGTTAGATTAGATGGCGGTGGCAGCGTGCTGAGATTCAGCGACAAGTTGTCTGGCGGGCCAGCGGCGCCTCACCCGCAGCCGCCCCGCGCGTCGTCCCCCGCCTGATTATATTATAGGCTTGACGCCGGCCTGCCCTTCCCCCGCCCTCGGCTCCGCTCGCCGCTGCGCCCGCGCCATTGCTTCTAAGAAAATGATACTACTGATATTCCGACACACACACATCGACTCAAATATGGCTCAGCACTGCGATTGAATGTATCGTGATCTAGGAAAAGTCAAATATATACTTTGTCAATTGTTAGGAGAAAATTTGTATTATATTTAGTATGAATATAACTTTTATCCAAAATTGATGTACTTGCTTAGGATTCTTGAAAATGAAAATATCGTGTTGAAAATAAAAATAAGTGTCGTATTCATAAATAATATAATGGTTTTATTTTGAATGTCATATTACTGTTCTGGAATGAAATTCATTCACAAATTTATTATTCTAACATTATACGCAATACCTGAGTAGGTATACATATTTACTTTGGTATTTAATTGATCTTGACGACTAGGAACTACTGTCAAATTAATATAAAATCAATATAATTTTGATAATATAATTAAATATTATATTTATTATGTTATAATTAGTGACAAATGGCATAACTCATGTAAAAGTTGTTAGTTGGACGTTATGAGCACATGTAATATAACAAATTTTGCCGTTATTTAATGCAATACAAATAATTTACTAAAACTAATTACTTATATTACTATTGCATCGTAGATATCTGTTTTATGCTATAGATATTGGTATGAAATCCATCTACAAAGGAAATAGGCGCGCGTGGATCATGAGTGCACAACGCGTAAACAAGTATTAGTTGTACACACACAAGCGGATACGGCCCAATGAACGCGCACAAAGAATATAAAGCTTCAATTTAGGTTGAACTTAGTATAATTATTATAGTCATCTTATCGGAAGAATCATCATAGTTACTGCTTTTTTATTGTTTTTCTGTTCGATACGGGTCTCCTTTCAAACATTCACATCAAATAACAATGTGTCAAAAGTCATGTCATGTCAGTGTCAAAAATGTTTTGAGTTTCCGAAAAAACGATTAACTAATTTGAGTTTATTTATTTATTTATTTATTTGGCTCATTAACAAAATTACATGTGTCACACGCTGATAATCTAAGCCTTAAAGATAAGTAACATGAGTTGTTCTTCTTGTCGACTCTCGTTTTACATTTAGTGCAGAGAAGAACTTCTTGAACAACCGCGTTAATCATAATATGTAGTTAATTATACGTTACAATTTATGGATATGCTTGTATTCTAGGATTCTTTAAAATGATACGAAATAACATTGAGAAAGGACTGAGAAACAAAATAATAATAGGTATTTGTCATATTTCATAACCGAAATAAACAGCAACCATGTTATGATTTTCAGTAGGACACAAATAATGAGGTAGTATATAAAAGTTTTTATAACATTAAGCATCTTTCTCTGAAGCAAATCATGAATGCATTACAAATATTACTTATATAATAAGAATAAGTAACCTATGCCAATGAAAGCTGGCTGTAAATTTTTTATATAAAGGCTCAATACCCACTATGTATCTACTTTGCATAAACATGTTTTGTGGTTTAAAATTGTAGTTTTTCAATGATCGAAATAATTAAAATGTTGTTTTTGTTAAAGATGAATTTTTCATTTGAGCTATTTAAAAAAAAATGTAATTATTGTCTGGCAACATTTTCCATGAAGTTCGCCTTCTGATGATATGTATGCTGTGACGCGAGTTGTTTAGCTCAAGTTGGTGTGCGTAATAATTTATCGGCGAGCGCTGCTTGGCGGCTGCGGCGCGCGGCGGCTTGGCCGCTGAGCCGGGTCGCACTTTATATGGAGAGTTGTCTAATTCACTGAATAAATTACCTCGGGACCTAGGTTTCTCCTGAATAACTAATGGACATTTAAAGAATTAGCTCAATGCGTGCTGCATCGACACGCTTTCCAACGCCTTACGATCGCCAACATAATTAGTCGGACAGGCGCTGCCGTTTGTCATTGTGGAAATCGGACTGGCATTATTTCTTTGTCTGTTGCAATAACATTCACTTTTTTGTACATTATCGAAAATCAACATATACATATGTTAAAAATTGCTTACATTTTCGTCGATCATCTAATACCGGTCATAATATTCTGTGAAAAGTATTTTGTTTTCTATTTACATCATTTATAAATAAATGCACATCAATAATATTGTAACAAGTATGTATTTTATATAATATTATAGTAATACTTAATCGCGTGATTCAGCAACGTTAGATATTTTGCCTTTCACATTGAATAAATATGCATACCAATCAACTGTGTCATAATCATAATTATAGCAGGATAACGTACACCTGATTGCTTCGCTGGAGCCGTGGAGCGAGCTCCGCCGGCGGGCTTGTGATATGTCTTCTCCAGGGAAGAATGTGATATTAGAAGAACTATCGCCTGTTATTTTTCTTAATTGATTTGCAGGCCAGTAAAAATATTACACAGAGATTTAGGATTTGGTGTCTATTATTATTATTATTATTATTAATATGTTATACGAAATAACATATTTAACATTGTAAATACGGCACTATCGCGCTCTAAGGTTCCTATAAAATGTCCTTTTATATGATCTGTCTATAGCTAGACGGAAGCGTAATGCTAAAGGAAAAAAACTGAATTAAATTTTTGTATTAAACATCAAAATTAAACATGTTTAAAATTAGTCCACGACTAAATATGTATATTATTGTGGTTTAGTATCTGTGTAATCTCGTCTGAATGTATTCTGTGTATGTTCTATTAAGTAGGCACCAACCTACACTTTACCAATACAGCAGCGGATGTTCAGCCACGATTACATAAATATAGAGTTCACTTGACACTTGTATATTCTGAACAGTGCTTGGAGTTTATTTAAATTGCAGAGATAAGTGAGCTTAAAAGACACATATTTACAACGTGGCTTGACTTTGCAACGTGAGTTAGTAAGAAGTTTGTTCTCGATGTGTTAACAAAAAGGGGAATAAAGTGTGAAATACAAAAAATATTGCTCTATCACGGAAACAATATGGCATTATATAAGATTTTTTTAAAAATCAAAATTACCTTTCTGGGCGTCTCGTTGGATCCGATAAATGCGGAGTATAAAACAGACTCGCGTCGTTTACATTGTTTTTCCTTACGCATCTTTTTGCATAGGAAATTCTTAAATTATACAGAGTAGTTTTATTCACGGAATTTTTGCACAACTCTATGACTCTCTACATAGTCATCTCTCAAAGATTGACTTGAGGTTGAGCAATAGAATACATATACAATTATTCAGGGCCATTTATTTATGCAGTAAGTAATTTGGAAAGCCATATTCTGTCGCTAGAAAACATACTATACCCATTAATAGTAGGTCAATAACTTGTAGAACTTACCTGATATGGCCAGTTTAGTCTGTCTAATTTCCCATTTGAAATATCTTGTTCTACTACCCACAGATTTATGCAAGTAATATTGAGTAACTGTGTGCAGGCGTTCTATCATTTAAATATCAAATTTTAAACGGAGCATAAGATCTACTTTATGTGTAACAAACGTCTCTGGAAAGATTAATTAATATGATACAGGAATTATATCTTAAAATAAACTTTTATTTGCATATTATGAAAACTGGCACCGATGTAAGTGGTTAGACCCTGTCCTTTGGGGACAATTGAAACTCCGAAGAAGTAGCCAGCGATCGACAAATATACTACATATATGGTATCCTGTTAATATTAATAACTTAGAAGTAATGAATACCGAGTAAGAATTGAAGGATTACGTATCATTGGTATTTGTCAGTAGATACCTACTACACTTGCACACTAAATTGCAAGATGAGTTCGCAGGTTTGCACGATGTTATTTTGAGTATCTTTCGATCCTATAAACCTTTTGAATAATTATAACAGTACATATTTATGCTTAATAACATTTCTACTCGTCATACTTTTAGTACCTACGTAAGTTTCGCGTCATTGACGTGCTATGCTTTTACATTATTATTCGTAATAATTTGTGAGCGTATGATGACGCATAACGATATATTTTATGTACCAATACGTGAAATGAACCTACGCATGCAATATTCTAAGTGAAGTCACAATTTACTTAACGTAATCTTCGAACTCAGCATTATTTAAAAAGACTATGAAAATGTTTTTTTGAAAATTAGAAAATTTAGAAAATTATCGTAATTACGAATTTTACACAATAGGCGCGGATCCATTTGTGATAAAATAAATAGAGTCTGCTAGGAAAGTAAATGGCGAAACTCCTTTGCGGTAATGTTACCAAACTTACCTTAAAAGATTCACTCTGCAGGACGAGGACTCGCTTAGGTATTCACAAAGAAATTGTATAATCAGGCTATCGTCGTACGATAAGAGTAGGCGATCAATGTCCAAAATATTAGTTTATCCTGCAAAGCATATATAAGCTGCGGCCGCTTTCATGTTAAAAAAACGAAAGTTGGCTACGATGAGTATTGCTACGCCTGAGAACTAGTTTGACAGATCTGGACTGAGAATACTACTATCCCGTCGAAAACTTAATATAATAATGTCTATATTATCAATATACAAACAATAACGTGCTATAATGTATATTTATTCTGTTCTTTTCCAGCATTTAGCTTAAAGACATTTGCTGTAGCCATGCGTTTTATATATAAAGGGCACATAGCCGTTGAAACGTAATAGTGATATACCCGTTAATACTCACCAATTATTAGTATTTAATTTAATATAGTAGGTAACGAAATCCGCACTCAAAAGGCAGCATGAATTTTTCTTAGGTTAAATTTAGAATTGCGTTACTTAACCGCTATTGATCCTGTACTAAATTCCTAATATGTTCGCATCAATTGTTGTGCAGAAGTGTCTTCGTACAAATGTAATAATTAATGTTACCTTAATCTTACTTATTAATAAGTAGGTATGTCAGGAACAAGTTAACAATTGCAAAGGCCTATTAACTCATTTAAGTACATAAATCATATTTTAATATTATATTACAAGAGCGTGTTCTCATTAAAGGGCTTTCCGTGGTGGGTGAGCGTCAAGGTGAACCGGCCAACGCGCCAGCGAGTCTGCCGCGACCGCGCGTATCATGTTATAATAGTTACCTCAATATCTCTATGTTATCTGTGTTAGTTGCCCACATCGCATACCAATAACACGCCTACGCACATTGATTTTATGATTCATACGTGACATTCAATCCTGATATAGGTGAATGCACCTACCCCTAATATCACTGAAAAAAATTATGTATCCTATAAATTATCATTTTTGTAGTCAATTGTAATATCAATCTAATGAATGAATAAACCAGATACAAAATTGTCTATAAAATAGACTTACTTATAGATAAGAGTGGTAGAACCTGTATACGGTTCGCCCGGGGAAGTACCACCGCCACACCTATTTCTGCCGTGAAGCAATT
>DWUN01000316.1:0-24858 GCA_018249975.1 Passova gellias
ATTAGGGTGGTTGGTACCTGGCAGCAGGCGTAGGGGTAATGAAGTCGAGGAACAATAAAACCAAAGGGTATTTTTAAATTTTTACTTTTTATTAAACTTTTGTATTTTGGCACAACTTTTGAATAATGTGTCCCGGTTAATACCTACTAGGTATTAAAACCTATGCTCTACCTAATTATTTTTGCGAAGACATGCCCATCAGTGGAATTGTTTTTGAACTAAGTGATAAATCTCAATCGTTGCGAAATGTGCAGTGAAATTAATAACGAGATAATAACAAATATAATTTTAACTAAGTACAAATAAAGAGAAGAACACTTCGATTAAAGATTCTGTAACAGAATTAAAAAGAAAGTGAGGAAATGAACATTTTAAAAATCAAACAATGTAAATAGCCTTCTTTCGTGTGAACTAGCAGGTAAAGAACAATATGGCAAGTAGTGTTAGGTGCTATCATACGAATAAGTATAACGTGTGACCTGTAAAATAAATAAAATATGAAATCCGTATGAAAATCGATCGAGATCTATGCCGGTTTGCATAAGAATTATGTATCGATCATTAAATAACCACAATTACTAACGTTTACATCAAAATATCGCATATTTACAATGGGATTCAACATAAAAATAAATAATTTAACGTCACTGTCTAAACCCTTAACATTTACTAAGATAATACACGCTACGTAATAGATAAACATTAAGTTCACGTACACAATAATTTAATTATGCTTATTCTAACGCTACTTTCACGTCGAATACATACATGTTACTGGCATACAATAATAAGGTGAGCGCACATCACTGCGTGGATCGGAACGCGCCAAATGACAGCTCGCAACTGGGAATGATTACTTGTCATCCGATATTACAGAGTTCGTTCATATTTTTAAGACAATGTAAGCGAAACGAAGTGATCCGCACTCGCCATCAGTTCGTAAAAAAAAAAACAAGAAAATTATAATTAGAAAAATAAATAACAAAAATAATAATAATAAAAAATGGCAATCAACGACATCACCGACCAATCTGATTTTACAATTACCTAATATCTATACAACTTTGTTTCTCTATCGTATAACTATTCGATTAGATAATTATTATGCTCGTCAACTACTGCTTAGTCTAGATCTACAGATTTAAATTGCACGATTCGATAAAGCGAATATTTGATTTATTTTAATAGTAGGTATATAAGTATCCGACAGTGTCGGTGGGTTATCTACAAGTCGAATAAAAATGGAAGTAAATAGATAGTCTAGTCATTACAATACAAAAGCGAATTGACAATCATTCAATTGACCGCCTACCGTATTCATTAGAAAGCACACTACAAGAATACACGAATACAAGGATTACGCAACTTTGTATCGATGTATTCTTGTCAGTTGTCGAATACCACGAATACACGTTCCTTATTACGCACATCATTTTCGCAGATTCATCTATTTACAATAGAAATGACGCGGAAGAACATAATTTAAATTAACTTTCGATTACTAACTGAGAATGACTGATTTTATGTACAACGCTATTATTTTGCAGTTTTTAAATGCATTTTCACTTGCATGCAAATGTAAAAACGTATCAGACGTATGTTCGTAAAGAGTAGTGATAAGATATTTCAGAAGAATTTGTTTGGGTAATTGATGTAAATGTTTCGACATATTTGATTGGATTATCTCGGTGCATCAATGTACTCGCCGCTCAGAACGTATTATATTTTGTTGCTTCATAAGGTCCAAAGCTTGAGGGTTTTCAAGCAGATCCAGAACGGAATAGGTTTGCGGGAAAGTGTTTTAATCGTCTAACTGTACCACCATCAGATCCATTACCGTCCATCTATGTCTATGAGTATTATTACAATCATTACGTTAAAACACATCTCACTGGTTTCAATAAACAGTTTTTGTGTTCAAAACACATAAATTTTCAAGCATTCCGCTTCAAATTTTTGGTTTGATACATTTTAGTCTCTTAGCTCTACGCCATCTAGAATTACATAGGTAGATTAAATTTAACTACGATATACAATGGCCACACGATTGTAAGTTTTCAATACTACCAGATAAATACATTTAAACGCTACAACTAATCTCCGAAACTTACTAAATAACATTATCCAAACGTTCAAATAAACAATTCTTCTACGGGGATTCGAACCTATGTACACTGAGCTGCGTAGTCGGTTATTCTGAAATACTAGTTTACATAATACAATCATACATTGAATAACGTTATCTATATACACTTCTCTAATTGTTGGTTTAATTTGGCACATTTTCATTTTAAAACAATCGTGCCGAGTCAAACGAGCCTACTCGTTTCTATAGAAATTATAATTTTACAAATGTAACGTTAAGTGTCCATCCCTAGGATTTTCTTAAATCACTAATGGAATAATCTCATAATAATATTAATTAGATATTCGTATAATAAACGAGAGATCCGATTGCGACACTGGCATCTAAAACCTTTACCGAAGTAAACGGGCTACCACCACTTGGAATTTCAAATCAATATAACAACACTAAACGTTTTAAAAGTAACATCAACACAAAAGTATTCAATATAATAAAGAAATACGAAAAAAAAAAACAAAAATTCCTAATCCTTCGAATACAAAATCCAAGCGCGCGTCGACGAGTCCAAATTCACTGATAACGAGAACCTCTTAAACACTATAAGCAGTTCGTTACACCGACACAAACTATTTATTGTTTTCGACTGTGTGTTTTGTTCGCGAGTTCTCGGGTGTTCCAGAACGTTCTAGAACGTTCCGTTTACCAATGGTGGTGCGAGGGCAGGGGGAGGGGCGCGGCGTGCGGGTAAGGCCAGCCGCGCGCCTGACCTCAATCCTCCTCGCGCGGAGACAGCGGCGGCGAGAACGCGGGGTTCATGTAGTTGCCGCCGTTGGGCGGCGGAGACGAATTGGAGGGTCCCGGAGAAGACAGCGAGGGCAGGAAGCCCAGCTCGCTGCCCCCGTCTCGGCACCACAGCTGCCGCATCTCCTGCCGGCGGGTGCGCATCAGATTCTTGTACTCCGATATTCGCATCTTCTTACCGTCGACTATGCAAGTCCGTTTCGGTCTTGGTCGGTACCTGAAATATTTGACATGTACTGATAATAAATGTGCATATTTTCTACATGTTGATATTAATAGGTACGTAGTTTATCACAAATTGTTGAATCGTATAGAGCGTTACAATACCAACTGCAAGGTGGTCGAATTACCGCATTCAGAACGATTATTACAAATCTAATTACCTCCCTGCTAACATTTAGCGAAGTATTACTTAATAGAATCCTGTATTGAAGTTTAACCAATTGAATACTATTTTAAATTCTGTATTTACCTGTAATCAGGATGCTTCTCCATATGCAGTTTCGACAATCTCGACTGTTCTTCATAGTAGGGCTGTTTCTCAGCGTTCGACATCGCCTTCCATCTTGCTCCGAGGATCTTGGAGATGTTCGAGTTATGCATATCGGGGCATGCCTTCAGTATCTTCCTGCGTTCGTCCTTGGCCCAAACCATGAAGGCGTTCATTGGTCTCTTAATATGGGGCTTGCCTGCTTCGTCGCGTTTCGGCTGACGTACCAGTTTCGCCTTTTCTGCCTCCTCCGGCGGTGACTGACCCCAGGATGAAGCTGAAATTATGGAAATATATATAAATTACATACATATTAGGTACACATTTGTCTTATGAAGAAATTATGTAGATGCTGTATTTTTTTTTTCAATTTATTCCTGTTTTACGTTTACATATTTCCGTGCAATATTGCGGTACCGTTAATTTACTAGCATTTACAAAAGACATGAACGGGAAAATCGACTTGACTGTCAATGGAAAACGAAATCAATTTCAAATGATTACTTGCATTACCGAGACCGATTAGTGACTAGATCGAAATGAAGATTATGTATCCATTGTATAGCTTTTATTTAGTGATGTAATGTATTTACTATGAGGCAAATGGTTTCCAAAATTATTTGTTATACATAATCCTCTTTACTGCTACGCTTACAGTAGGCGATACTGACAATGACTCAAAATAGCCTTTAATCTAAAGCCATATATACGCCCACTGTTTTTTTTTCTCACCGTACGTGAAGAGTCCCGCTAAGCTTCGCTATAAATTATTGTCGACAAGGAATGCCGGTTGTTAAACAATCATTAAACAGAGATTAAGACTGAATGACTATTCCGAAATACATAATTCTTATTCTGTTTATGTCCGAATCGAATTGAGATGTCAAACTAGAATATACCGGATACCTTTAAGATAATATTGAGTAGGACATATATTTTTTGATTGACGTTGTTTTAGGTCAAGTATCGATTTATCTATGAGGTCAAATAAATATAAGAAATATTGAATTTAAATATATAGAAAATTCATACAGTATTTACCACTTAATTTATAACAAAAAGAAATTACAAATGGAACATTAAAATTGCTCTAATTATTATTAAAAGGCACTTAATTGTCTATGTAAGAATTTTCGAATATGCAAAGGTATAACCAAGTACACAATGTGAACGACTCAGTAGATGCAAGGTTTAATGGCAACAAATCTAAACATAGTACGGAATTTACAGCTGTTGTTATGATGTATTTACGATCCATTCACCAGCTGACAGAGGGACTTACAAAAGTATTTTTATGATGATGAATTCATTAGCGCGTTATGATTAGCGCCACAAATCAAATGACACGCAGTTTTTGTCCTATGTCTGAGAACAGGGTTTAGTAGACAAATACCCATAAAGTAATTAATGAATACTCATGTTTTTATTTTAAACTTCTCTTATTTCTGTGGTAACGATTTACCATCCGGGCCCAGTGCTGATGGGCAGACTCCGCATACCTAAAGAATATTACTATACCTATTTCATAACATAAATACTCTAAGGACAGAGCGAATGATATTTAAAAGTCAAAAGTGCGTGCCTGGATTAGAATCCAGAACCCCGGAGTGTAAGACTTCAAATCTATCACTACGTTATATTATACAATTAGCTGAATTAGCATCTGTAAAAAAAAATTCTGTAGTCAAGCATATACGTACTGGGAACGTTCAATATAACATTTTAATTATTCCAATTAAGAATATAGGAAGATAAAAGAATAAAAGTGTCAAATTATTACTCGAAATTCTTTTATTCGTTTTCGCTATCGAAAATACATTTCGATATCACGGCACGTAGAATCTGTTACCAAGTGTCCAACCAATTAATAAGCTCTGTATGTAAAGGAACATCCTTTCAAAGCGGGAAAATTCTTGGAATTAATTTGACACGCTGTTAGATAATTTATAACATCCCACATCGGTCGATTCGCGAGATACCAAATTTCTGAACGGTCAAACTGTGTACTGTCGAGCACGTAATTGGTCACAAACTATGTCACAAAGCTCATAGCAATTACCATAGACAACAGAGGTTTAACGGTAAAAATCGAAAACTTAAACAATACGTCGTATAAAAATAACAAAAATAACCTTCGATACATTTTTATGTGAGTATTTCATAATTTATATCATAATATATGACGCAACAATTTTTGTGTGCACCACTATGCGCATTACTAATACGTTATCAAGGTAATAAAAACTTCTATTTTTTATTATATTGAGTTTATAGAACGCGCGCTGTCTGGCCTGTGTTATGATATGTTTACTGTAAGCGGTAAATATTAATTTATACAATTATATGCATTCTTGTTCCCCAGACATCAATGTTTAGTATATTTACAGCTCATAAATTTATGTTTCAAATTTTTGGTGCCGGTATTGAATAGTTCAAGCTATCTATATTTACAGTTTTGATTTTCTACGAATTAACAATCGAACGTAACGGTTTGCTTTAGATATATTCTATTTTCAAAATTATATTTGAAGTTAATAAAACGAAATATATATATTCGTTAGTTAATAAACGTTTCGAAATCATACTTAAATGGTTTTTAATAATTTTTCAATCCATTTGTATGTACTTATATAAAAAATTATAACAATAATTTAAATTGTACTGTTTTTTATAAATTTAGTTTGCGATTGTACATCGGTGGGTTGAACGGAGAGGGCCGGAAGCTCGCGTCTGGAGGGCCATCTATCGCATTTCTCGCGATTCTCTTGTTTTAAAGGAAACGAAACGCCACTAGTTTTGTAACCATTTTGGCTTGGGTATCCGCCAACTATTCGCTAAAGTTCATTTCATGGGTTAGTTATAGCTATTAGAGTGTGATCATTTTGTATGATTTGAGGTAAAGTGCGGCTTTTGAGTAATTATGATTTGTTAATGTTACGCGTTGTAATGTGAATTCTTCAGAATGTCTGCTGTTCAGATGTGATGGTTAAAACGAACATAATAATTAATAGGTGTTTAAGTATTGAAAAGATCATCGGCAAAATAAACCGAAATATATGGAAAATAGTAATTTCGTTTATTTATATCGTATTTAACAAATTGTTACCAAAACCTACGTAACAATGCATAGCATGTTGTTTTATCCGTTATGTTATGTTATATTTATTCGAAAAAATTGAACCCTATTTTTACTACCGAAAACCCAATCTTGCACTCCATTACATTTGACTTCGATGTGTACTGACACATTAAGCACTTAGCTTTTTTCAATTACTTACTTAGGAGTATCTGTGGTCATAGGAATAAGTGCGGTTTCATTTGAAAATCGAATACAGAATAGTGATATTAAGTAATCGCATGCCATTACAGACTGATATTGTGATAAAATATATACCTATTAGAAATATACGGACATAACTTTTAAATAAAAGTTAAGACGTCATATAAACAATGTTGCAAATACGACATAAGTATGTTATTAGATTGTAAGTCACGATCGAATTAAATCATCTTTAAATAGTATAATAAAATAACTCGAATGGAAATTGAAATAGCTTGTCCAGAAAAAAAAATCGTCGACTTTACTCTAGTTCTCGTTTGGAACCACATAAATCCACGAAAACCACGTTATAAAACATTTGAAATTGAGAAAGGAGACATGTACAAATAACTCTTAATGTCCGCAACGTAATAATATAAATCAGAGTTGAAGATTAAGAATGAACCGAAGATGATTATTGAGCGCAATTAATATCTCTTGCGTACACGTAGCCATGTCTGAAGTGTTGCGACATATCAAAAGTTACCTAACCATCATAAGCACCGCTCGGCTAAGTATACTTTAGATTTTACATTAGCCGCGACAAAATATATGTACATATAGATATACATACACATATTAAGTTGTAAAGCTCTTGGCATTCGGTCATCTTAATAATCAATAGTTTGGAAATACTTAGATATTTCAATATAATATACCTCATTCACTTTATTTACCTACTCATAATCGTTCCAATTATTCTTATACAAACTAATTTTTCATTTAATATTTTCTCAATCACAGTACATACTCGTATAGTAGCAAAATTAAGATTAGATGTATCTAAATATCTCGATATTTAAGTAGGTACCTATATGACAAGAGGTGCTTATTCATCACTGGTTTGATTAGGCGTTTAATAAAAAAATATTCTGTAAATACCAATTGATACACGTTTTTCAAACATGTGTTAGTACATTACAATTGAAAAAAAAACTGTATATAATAATTCAGTGCAGAATATAATATGCTTTACTGGTGTAAACACAAAACAAGTCTTATTTTTATTACTTATCACAACTATAAAAGACATACGGCATTACAAAATCAGTATGCAATTACTTACTTCATAGCATAATAATAGGTAGTAAATTTGTTATAGGCGAAATTTATTTTGATTGTTTATTTTTATTAAACAAAACAAACTAAAAATTAATAATAAACCACCTCTTTTTATTTTGGCTAACACGCAACAATTTCAATACGACAATAATGCGACCCTGTTTATATTAACTTCCCGGATAGTCCTAATGAATGGAACACGTTAACGATAGCAGGTGCCGTCGAAAACTGTCCCGTTCGCAACCCACATCGACATTTACCGCAACACAACGTTTCCCCGGAGCACGAAATGTATTAATTATATTTAGCAATTAAAGTGGAACATCAAAATGTTTGGCGGCGACACGGGACATTTCTTCATATTCGCATTTCTCCGCGCAACCATCCTATTTATCTAAGCCGATTCCTTGTTTATTTTCGTTCATATTGCGAAACCTACAGCGATTTTGCGTTATTAATATTGATTCTATGGATAAAGCGACAGTATCAACATATTATCTACGAAATTGATATACGCATTTACGCAATTCCGTTGCAAATTAGTGTTTAGTGTAACAGAATGTAGGCACGCAGGAAATACATATTTTCTCGGTGAAAGTTGTTCTCTCGGAGTCCTTAAGGTTGCATTACACTATTAACGATGACAATTTTATTGAACAAGAATAATATTGTGTGTTATGCAATTACATAACAGTTATTTACCGTTTATGTGAACATTTTATTGTTGTTACAAGGCTTTCGCAAACAATAAAACTGAATGCTGATTTATTTTACTACCAAACAACTACGTCATAGCCAATTCATAGCAACATAATATCAGAAATACATATTTAACATTCTCATTTTGTCTTACTAACCGACTTCTATATAAAGGAACTTTATTTTGCGTAACCGCCAATACGTACGTACTTATTAATTACTAGCTTTTGCCCGCGACTTCGTCCGCGTGTAATGATGATTTTGGGCAGCATTTATTTTCCTAGGATACTTTTATTGCAAAGACAGTTTTTTCCACGCGAATGGAAAGAGTGAATGGTGAGAGTTTTTGAAATCGGTCCAGTAGTTTATGAGCCTATTCGTTACATACACACATACAAATCTTTCCTGTTTATAATACTATCAGTATTAGTATTAGTATAGATAAAATACAAGACATTCTAATACGTGTCTATTGCTAATAAAATGTCACGCGCCATTAACCATACACACTGTGATTAGAGGGATTTCATTTTTCCATTTGACAGGATTGTGTCTCCACGCGGAACGTGCTAATAAATGATTTGATTGGACAGCCGCGGTGCGCCAATATTTTTGGATCACTTACGCGGGTGTGACGTGAGCGTACGTCACGGCGAGTGATGCTGCGCGGGAACGTTTACGCGGACGTCCTTGGAACTCGATAAATAAAGAATAACACTGACTAAAGATTTATGAAGAGCTGTTAAAAGTTATTTCGTCGGATTCCTTCGATCGCAATCAGATAATTTTAATATATATTTTTTCTAAGATTTTTTAATGTTTATTCACCGCAGAAATGATATGAGTATTTGGTTAAAACAATTAAAATTTTTTTCTGATTTATGTTTTGATACTATGAATTTTTTTCTCGCCAAGTAATATACGTAACATAATTTATATTTGGAATGACTTTAAAACTGGTAGCTTCATAATTTCTATAGCACGTATAAATATTTCACAAAGTTGCTCAGTTACATATTTAACCTTTTGATGATAAATATTTAAAAAAAAACTAGTTATTACACATACTAATTCATTGTTAACTTGCAACATAACCAATAATAGTAACATATAATTTCAAAATTTAAACCGGATTTCCGTCCGAAAAATATTTTAGTTCGACGTGGTATCTGTACTCGCAAAGTTTATCTGATTCATAGCACGTGTTGGGATACGCTGTAAGAAGCCAATGTCTGGCACATTTTTATGCCGCTGAAAATGTTCAGTCTAACCCAGATCCACTATCTAGACGGTCTATTAAAAAAGTCTAACACAAAAGACGACAGTTCTAAATCATAACGACAAGCTTTAATTGCTTTCGCAGTTTGTTGTAACAAAAATGTGATTATTATTTAAATAATGCTTATGTCTTTTCCCTTTGCGAATTAATACCTGAACCTTTGTAGCGGGTTATATTATTATTATTATTATTATTATTACATCAAGCAGTATGAGATATTGTCAATTGTGCATACAAGCATGAAATGTTTGATATTATTCAATTTTAATTTTCAATGTACATATTTCGTTATTTTCCTGTTTATTTCAGTTTTGTACGCAGTGTAGTTTTAAAATATCCTTAGGTATATAGTGATAACATTTCTTCTAAAACAAAAACAATACTCACTGTTGCAAGCAGAGTTATAGTCGTCTTCCTTCTGCATATACGGCGTATTGTCCTCCATGGGAGGATAGGGCACGAACCGGGGCAGCATGATGGAGGGCGCAGGGGACGGGGACCGTTGCTTGCTCAGGTTGAGCGGCGCGTCCGGGTCTTGCGGTGGGGGGGAACGCGCGCTGGCCGTCAGTTGTGCCAGCTGAGCGGTGGCCGGCCACGGTGACGTCGGTACCACCTGGAAACCGAGCATAGTTGAGCTATTGACGTTAGTAGACGAAGGTTTTACGAGTGAGTTTTTACAAACAGCGTCCACGAAGCCCGTAAGCCGCAGGCGTAATAATGGCGTCGATATAAATCTTGAGATTTTTAAACAACTAATCGTACATAGTTTGACAGTCGATTTTTTAAAAACAATTCGCCTTATGTGCTAATCGGCTCGGTCGCATTAAATTACCTGCCTACGTACTCATATAAAATGATTAAGAAATCCTTCAAAACTTCTCAAAGGTGAATTGGTAACTATTTTTTAGTAGAAGTATGAATGTTACAATTCTATCGCTTTTGGCAATAGATTCGTTGGTTACGAATTCCGAGTAGGATTAATGCCCTGGCATATTATATCGGTTAGTCCTACGGTTTGATCCGATTTCCAGTATCTGTTGTCTGGATGTAAAGTAGGTATATACGAAGCTTATTAGTTGTTTGGTTACTATGACACAGACTGTGCCTAATTTCAGATAAGATGGACTGATGCGTGATATGGACTTAAGATATTATTATTATCTCGTCTGTTATTAGATTCTGCTTTTACTTTTCAGGTGGTAGAAAAACCCCTGTATTACACGTTTAAGCGTAGTAGTTTTGGTCAACTAAAAGTTAAGTTACCGAACCGTAGTTAGTGATTTGTAAATACCTGTAATAGCAATCTATTTGTCAGTAATGACTCGCCTGTCATCCGTGACACGATAATGTGGATAATTTAATTCAGAGAGGCAAGCAACAACATTATTTCTGTGTTAATAAAGCGAGTGTGTCAATATCGGCAGCGCCGACAAAAAAACTAGTTAAAGACTTTATTATGGAAATTGGTGGCAACTAAAACAATCACCGAGCTCATCTCGCCGCCGCGGTGCGAGCAAAGGCTCACGTTTCGTCAGAGGCGAAGCGGAAATTGCGTCAATTAATTTGGACCATCAACATCAAATGAAACGTTTATAGTCAAAAACTGGATGACGAATGCCTCGCGTGTATCGGACGCATCTAATTATAAATTTACATAACCCACACCGGCAAGATAGATAATTAGATCCAGAACAACTTTCGTTTTGTTCAACATTTTCGACCTTAGCGTCTGCGATTGCACAATTTAATTTAGATAAAGTAAACATAGCGTCAATTATTCTGCTTCGGGGTTAGCTAACATTACATATGCAGATGAAGGCGAGTTGCGCTGTAAATAATGTCTTGTAAATATGCGTTGTTGCCAAATTGATGTGTACAGCATCTTCTTTTTAATTGCCTGACATAACGACTACATTATTAATAATAATTACACATATATTCATTTGACCGGATGCACCGTACATTAATATTGATTGACACACTGCTAATTATACTATAAGTGAATATGCATTAGTTTGTTTGTTCGTGTCGAAATTGCCTTAAGTAATGTTGTCACCTAAAATATCGGAATACTGTGAATTAGCTTGTAAATTGTACAATATGAAGTAGTGGAATATGATTAGAAATGGAATCGATAATTAAGACTTGTAATGAGAACAGTACCATTTATGTAGGTATTTCTAAGTAAACAAGTAATGGGAAAGTAATCCTACGGTCATTAGCGTTCAAATTTACGTAAAGATTTATATTTAAATCATTTTATTGGCTGCAATTATTTTACGTCCTACCACTGAGCATGGAGCTCTCCTGCTACAACGAGAGACATATTTTACTACGGTGCTCAAAAGCGGATACTTAACGTTACAGATCGTTTGCAATTTACAACTATATCAACTCATCTATATCCTATCTGTATCCTTATCCGCTGTAAATGTACATTCACTTCTAACAGAAGTGGCCAATTCCATTGCCTTTTATTATTTTAATCTCTTTATGAACTTGGCTATCTTTGTGCTACACGTATTAGGAAAGCTTTTTTTATACTTAAACTGACAAGCAGGCAGGCGGGCCACCTGATGGTAAGTGGACCGCCGCTTATGAACATTGCTAACACCGGAGGCGTCACCGATGTGTTGCCAGGCCTGAAAGACTCTATTAACGTCTCTTTTGAGAAACCCCATATCATAGCGCACAGCTTACATTGCCAGGCGGCTGCTGTGGTCTCATCTGCTCCAACAGCGGCAAGAGTGCGAGCGGTGGTCCCGGGTACATCGAGTGCTGTCCGCGCCGAACCATCTCCTGGCGACGCATGTGCTCTTGTTGCAGTCTTTGCAGTTCCAGTTCCGCTGATACATTGCCTATGTTCTGTGGACGAAAGAATAATGTCAGATTGGATTTCTTCATACGGATAGGTAAATGAACTGTTAGTATAGTATAACTTTGTTCTTTAGTTCGTCATATACTGTTTTCACAAATGTATACAACCAATGTTTTCCTTTTGCATCTATTTGTTATACAATTGTTAACGTCGTAACTCTCTCCTCGTAACTGTGACAGGCGTTATGTTTCCTCCATCACACAGGTGGATTGTTGAAGTTAGTGATATATTAGTCAGTCGGTCCGCCTGACGGCGTCGTAAAATAAACAATAGTTACGACTGTCATTTAATTATAACAACACGGACAGGCCCTATGGCTACATTTCATGCGGTGCAAATGATGAACCGCCAAGCGGCCAAAATAAAATTTCCCGTGTCCAAGATTTTACAGACTGTTCATGACTTTAACGGCATTAGTACCAACATCCGTCAACTCCAGGTGTTAATCTAGTTAGATAAAAAATTAAGGTAAATAAAGTAAACACTCTCGAATATAATAATCAGAGTAGGCAGTAACGTAAACCAAACAGAAATTCTTGGTGTACGTTATCGTAACCATTCTACACGTATGGCATTGCAGGAGAACAAAAAGCTCGAATAACGACCGGTCCTTAAATTGCCGTATTTTCGGCAATCAGTCTTAACGAGAGATCTTTCCGCGCGAAATTTGTTCCTCACGATATATTGCACACTTAAGCTCCTCCACGACAAAGAGTTCCTGAAATGTGGACACAAATCAACCAGAAGGGGACGCTCACTAAATCTTAGCGCCCATAAACAGACTTCCAAAAAAGAGAACACCGATTAATTGCGCGGGAGACGTGACGAATACTACAATATACATTTTATCGGCTCTTCATTAAGGCCGTATTGAATTGTTAATGGCTGTACGTTATAAGGTGACGAAACCGAAACAACTCGATGAGCCGTATTTCCGGACGAGTGATAACGCTTGAAAGAGAATTATGAAAAGATCTCGCGAACTATAAACGGTTCTCGCGGCACCACTTTTAAGTGAAAGATGGTCGTCGAACACAAAAAGGAAAAAGCGCTAATGGAAGACAAAAGCGAATGCATAAATAAACATGACATAATCGTGCGAATAAAAAGAGCGCGTCGAGCGCTTGTAATAGGCGCTCTGAACGATCCGCGGAGGCCGAAGCGCCACTGGTAATCGACCAAGTTTTTCCATCGGCAGACAAATTGCCGTCATAACCGAACGGATTAAACTTTTTATTAAAAACAACAAACTGAGCATAATGTATGGGTGTAATCGGCAAGGGACAGATGTTCCCGAATAACGTATGCGATTTATCTAATGTAAAAAGACTTTTATTTAATAGCTTCGCCGAGATGTCCTAGCAATTGGCGCTTATATTTCACAGGCGGCAGTCGTTCTGGCGTTTCGACCGCATTTTGATAGCGTTATTAATGTAAGAGGTGACATAAAAATGCGATTTTTGATCGAGTGGACCAGCTGCGACGTAACAATTTATTGTATTTCACGCGCAGGTGGGGCCGTCGTAATCGAAACTATCGACGATGGAACGTTTCATAGGTTTAGAAAAGATTAGAGAAAATCGTAAAATCGATCTGGTAAATCGATGTTTCGCCAATAGAAACTCTTGGGCGTGACGCGTTGCGTACGCGCCGATGTCCGATCAATAAAGACGGTGGTTAATATAAATAACCTGGATAACATACACCATGTGTCACTACGACCTTGGCACTATAACGGTGCGCGGATGAGTTCTGTAATACAATATGGTACAGCTACATAGAAGATTACATCAGTAGACGATTCTCAGATTAAGTTAATTCTTAAGCACTCAATAAATCGTCATGAAGCTATTGTCAAACGGGCGGATGAAGTATCACAGATACAGATGAAAGAGTGGATTATGTTGAAGCATACATCAAAAAGTGGATACTTGAGGAGTTTAATATTGTAGCGAGAACTGACAAAGAGATCAGAGCTGACGACCGGACATACCATGACATAATTTATAAAGCCGGGAGCCCATATCAAAATAGTGTAATCCTAGTTTTTGATGATAATACAAACGATTTTAATGCTTGCGTCGATCGAAATAAGATCCATCCGGATAACAAGCGGAGATTTGGTGAAAATACACTGAAAGATGTATAATGAAACAGACGTCACATTGACGTAAGAGATGCAAAATCTTGGATGAAATCATAATATTTACTGTCACTAGTCGACATGTCCTCATTCCTAGATATATTATTCCAGTCATTGAATTAGATTTTGTTGCTCAATTATTAGGAAAACCCCGACAAAAATAGCTCACATCTAAAGGATTGTATTTAAATGAATTATCTAGTCGTAAAAATATTGACTAGTGTTTTAACAGGAACAAATATGTTTTTTGATCATATTCATAAATATAATGATTATAGCGTATTTTTGAGAAGTGTTAAAGACTTTTTGGAACGCTTTTTATGTTAAGTACATATGTTTTTCTTGTAACGTGTTCTACATGTTTATGTACTTAATTGTTGGAATGTAGTATTTTTTGTTTTATCATTTCATTTTATTTTATCTATTAATTAAAATATTATTCATATAGCTATACATATCAAAACAGTATACTAAAATATAAATAAACATCTGACGGAAGGACTGGCCACTAACACGAATCTAAAATAATTACGAATAATTTTTTTTTAAACAGAACGGAATATTAATACTTTACTGTCATATAGATATCTGTTATTATAGGCATTTATGTTTTTTTCATAGGCATAATATTCGTACCAATAAGCGTTAAACAGATGTGTGCTTTGATAAATCCGATGATTATTAGAATGTGGTATAAATAGATTATGATTTCCAAGCATAACATGTGCATTTGATAATGTAACAATTTTTTATAGCGTATTAGTGACTCATTCCCCTACTTGTAAGTGCGGGAACAAAGTGTTGATAATTTAAATAATGCCGATAAAAGGCTGAACCATCCCGCGGGTGATACAAAGGGCGGTGCGGTGCGCGATGACATATCAAAACGAATCGCTAATGCACAAGCCCTGCCTTGTAAAGGCGTGGAGAGGCTGCAAAAAGGTATTTCTATCTTATATCTGTAAACATTTTTGTGGCTAACTTATCAATTTTTCAGTTAGTATTAGGGGATATGAGATGTGATCAGATGCAACAGAGACAATTTTTATTAAAATTTTTGACGACAAAACATCAACGCTAATTGATAAAATTTCGCAAAATGTACAATTAAAATTTTCTTTAATTGAATATTTTATTCAACACCATTTTTCAATTTACATATTATATTTCCAACTTCCAACTTACTTTCAAACTGTTATCAACAGAATTGGTTGTAATAAAATACCAACTATGTACATCTGACTCAAGATATCATCTATATCTTACGAGGCTTAGTCAAATGAGATGAACAATACTTCTGTTCAAGCTTTAGACTTCGCCACGAGATGGCAGCATGTAAGTCAAATCGCGTTGTGAGAAAGTGTACTATAGATACAAAACATTTACAGGCTTATAATCTGTGTGGAATAGATGAGACACATGCCTCCGTTTTTACTGCAAGTGAAGCGCGTTACAATAAGAGATTGAATCATTATCCCTTTCAAAATAAACACACATTTACTCAGCGGACTATCAAGTCGTGAGGCAACTCCATACCTCTCGATTCGAATGCGTTTTAATATCGAGAACAGATTGCACAATGACGTTGTGAATTAATTATTACGTCCCGTTGCAGTGACTCGTTTGCGATCGCGCGATTAGTAAGTTGACGACCTAGCGGATGCAAACACACTTGAAGATCGCAGCAACGCTTACCATACGGTGCTGCTGGTGTGCAGCAAATCTGAGCATTCCTGCATTTAAGACGTCCGATGAATTTGCAAAATACATTTTAGAAGTAGTTTAATAGATTGTACTTTTGACCTGGTTTGACTTAAGTATGGCAACTTGGATGAAAGTAGACAAGGCGAAAGGTCGTCAGGACTGTAGTAAATGGAAATCTTTAGTATCAGCCTACCCCTATGGGAAATAGGGGAGATATTACAGATAATATACAGACACGGAAAGTTTTCAAAGACGAAATCGAATAAGGAAAACGACAAAAAATAATTCGTCAGACATTTAACTGCACGGTCCTTCGCAGCTAATCATCATAAGTACAACATTATGCAAGTGTAACAAGACATACACCTTGATATATTGGTTTTAACCGATGTACTGTCCCGGGCAGACATATAAGAGACTGTACCGAAGCTTTCAAGCGTCAGCGTGTGATGGATGAATTAATCGTTGAACCCGACTTTCGAATGCCATTTCGCCGAGACTGACCTCACGTTTGGTCTCGTTGACCACACTCGCGCAAGTACTGCGGTGCAGGGGATCGCAACCTAAAGCTTATTTTACCTTATACATACTTTTGCCCGCGACTTCGTCCCGCCTCCGTCGCAACAATGAATATCTATTAAAAACACCGCATCAAAATCCGTTGCGTAGTTTTAAAGACCTAAGCATACGTAAGGACAGACCGCGGAAAGCGACTTTGTTTTATACTATGTAGTGCCCCGCTGTTACTCCCATATTCGCAAGCGCAGAAGGTAGAAAAATCTCCTCAAAGTAAAATCATCAATTTTGAAGCCTTCAGCCCTTAATTTTAACGGGAAAGTTAACACACACAATTTTATAGGACCAAAGTGTTAGTGTTATTTGATCAAAATGCGTTTTCGCGAAATAAGATATTTTTCCGGAAATAATAGTAGCCTATGTCACTCTCCGATCCTGCAACTGCCTCCATACTAAAAATCCCGTCCATCCATTGGTCCGTTTGTACGTGAAAGAAGGACAAACAGACAAACTTTCGCATTTATAAGTATGAATGTCGTGTCGAAAACTGTTGGTGACCCCTGAACCCTGGTCATGGTGTTACCTACTTAAGTTAATGCGGGATGGACTATTACATGCATAAGTTTTGACAACGGCCAATTAAACTGTCAGATGTAGCGAATGTCAGACTGATATCTCCCATCGGATTATTGTGATGCATATTGCAGAAGGACATGGCGAGGATTAGATGGGATTTGACGTTACTTATTCAGTTGCCACTTCTCATAATGAATTTGCCTAAAGAAATGTTGATTATCTTTTTGGTTTTATGTAATAATAATAATTATTATTATGTTATCATATCATCACGCCAGCATCCTAACGGGATAGACAGAGAGAAAAAATGCATTATTTTCCTAAACCGTATAACATTTTTCGTTTTTATAATATTTATTGCATTGCAAGGACGGTGAACTATTGAAGTGTACTGCATCATAGAATTTCAAATCAATTACGAAGTATAGAAATGCGTACTTCGCGGAGTTCAACAATTATTGATGCATCGCTATAATTAAATAGTAGCTACAGATGCGCACAGCAGAACCAAGGTCTGTCATGTGTAGCTTTTTAGACGATTTTTGTAGAAATCTATCGATACGCCTTAGCGAAATGAACGTGCAAACATTTTGACAAGGACCAATTAAACTGTCGTGTGTTGCGAATGTCGCTATACAAGCACCCCGCCCGTCTCTCCGCGGGACGCCGTCGGACTTGCGAGAGATAAATCTCCCTCATGTTATTGTGATGCACCATGAGTCGTGGTTTTTAATGGCCAATGCACTGATCGTATCTGCCATCAGCGGTGCAGTGATTATGCGTTTTGCATGACGCCCTCCATGTTTTATGGTGTTTGTTGTGATTATAGAATAATGAAAGGAAATACGCTGATGAGAATATTGAGAGGTTTTCGATTTGCTTTTGTTTTGAATTATTTTCAGTATTTTTTACGTGTTTATGGACGCAAATCAAACGGTCTATTGCTGATAACGTTGTTGAGAATTCTCGTAAGATTTTTTTACGAAATTGTTTGTTTAAAATTTTTTCTCCATTGTTTTAAAAGGCAGGTAGATAATAGAGGTGATGAAATATAACATGAGAACTGAAAACTAGATGAGAAAACATGTTTCAACATATAGTCATATACTTTCTTATTAAGTATGTCTATTTAAAAGGAATGAGGGCCGTACTTAAGACCAAAGGCTGTAGCTCTCTGCGGCATAAGCTGAGCGTGGTCCTTTTACTTTAGTAGAATTTTTATATATTCTATTTTATTTCAATTTATTTATAACTTTTATTTTTACTGGGTGAAATCAATATACTTTTTCCTTCTATATGTCAAGATCTAACGAATACTCAACCGAACGTACTCAGAAAAACGAGTACAAATTCAAAAACTTTTAACCAGACCCTCATTATTCAGTCGCAAACAATCAAACGTAAGCACTCAAAAAGACACAAGTCAAGGCGAAGGGGGCAGGAGTGCACACTGTTATTCAATGGCCCCCAACCATCAAATTAGCGGTGCGGTGTGGTCGAACGCCGCTCTCGCACGTGCCACGTGGGCTTCGAAAACTTTGATCGCGCAATCAGTATCTTAGATCGACAATAAAAGATTGGGAATGTTTGGATCTGTGCACTTTGTATTTTCGTATCTACAAATTTGTAATGATAAATCTAAAAGAGGTTGTCAATTGTCCCGATTGTTAGTAGGAGCTTTTAATGTCACGTGTGTAAGGTGCTTTATTATGGCTGTAGTGTAGATGTTATTATAACGTTCTGCAAGCGTTTGTCGATTGTTTATGAAAAGCCCGGTGCAAGTTTAGTGGGCATGGATAAGACGGAATACAAGGATCAGAAGAAAGTATAGCTGCTCGAACAAGATGTATTCTTAACATCTAGTTTGAGATAAAGCATGAAAAAATAATAAAGACCAAGATACGTTGTCTAGATTACAGCCTTTATATTAGTTTTAAAGTTTAAGTTATGATTGTACGTAGCAAAAACTAAAACATCTACATCTATAATTGAATCTAAAAGTTTTTAACATAGTTAATAACAAATACTATTCATTTCTGTTTCAAATACATTGTGGAATTTCCAATTTCATACCACAAACTTATATTTAAATATCATATCGTATTTTTTTTATAAAAACTTCATTTTACTTTGTATATAATTGCTATTATAAAGTTAAATACCCAATACGCATTTCAAATAATGAATCCATCAAATAACATTTTGAACTCTGAACACCAGAACATTTTGACAGCCTGTTCAAACATTTTTGTCCTCTTTGCATATAATTAAAAAAACATGTCGCAGTAAATTGACAAATAGTTAAACTAAACGGTATACGAAGGGGGATGTTAAGGAACTATTAACGTGATGTAATTTTCAAAAAACGGTGTGTTACAAACATCTGCTATTAATCTACATTAACATATTTTTAGAACAGTGGTAGAAAATTAAAGAAGCGTCTATCTTATTGTTCTCCTTGGAAATTAAATGGAAACTGCTGTGCTCAATGCAGCAGCACGTCATGAGGACTGCTGTATTACAGCAAAGCAGAAGTTTGAATACGATAACAATGCGCACTTTCTTAATTCGCATTCTAAATATGAAAATCTAAAGTAAACACATCTGTTTTATATTATGTAAGCACGCTAACATAGATATTGATTCTCGCTTTTTATATAAGACTGCTGGTAATCTTTTTACAGGGTAAACTATTGCATCGTAGATTCATCACTACACCGGTGGAAAAGCGAGCTGAGTTTATACTATCGAATAAAAAGATCAGACGTCTTTTCCCAACCCAAATTGTCCACGAATTCCAGCTTATAAGCATTAAATTCAAAACAGCTCCAGCATATCAGTGTGAATAAATAACACGGCGATAAACAAAAGGAGACCCCAAAGCTGTAGGGACGTGCAACTCCCGCGAGGCTCGCTCAAACAGAAACCTCCACCGCCCCCCAACCCCCATTCGCCATCCCCCCCCGTCTTGCCTCTTGCCGGTTCTTGCCTATTCCCGGATGCTCGTCCCACTTCAGCTTTTCTTTTATTCCTTACCTACTCTTATGTTTATTTTTGTTTTCCGTTAGCCAGCGGAAATAATAGCGTTCGTTTTATGCGGATCTTCCCTCGGCCAGTTAGGTATGGTTTCTTTTTTTTTCAAATAAATGTGCAGCTTTGAATAATAATATATTACGTTTCGAATAAGATGAACATTGAATTGGACCTCAGTTATTATTTTCACATACACTCATTAAATATCTTAAGGATTTTTGCAAACATCAACAAAAAGTTTTTGGCAACTAACAAAAGTTAGTTACAATCAATATTTATACATTCCAACATGCGCCTTTTATATTTTTACTAACACATGGTGTTTCTTATTTGATTATAGGACAATTTTGTGTGGTATGGCGTGTGTTATGGCAGATTTATCACCATTTTTTTTTACATACACAAATTTATCACACTTTTCCTCTTGGCGCCACCATCAAACCTATTTTATTAACGTACGTAATCACATCTACACAACATTTTCGCGTGCCAAGATGATGTTTTGTGCGCGATAGAATTTGCGGATAGGCGTCATTATTCTGCTCTGCATTCAATCCTATAATTTACCTCATTTTAAACAAACCGGCTCGCATAATAGAACCGTGGGCGCATAAAAATAGACACTCAGTTTATTTAATTACATTTATATAGCAACCGCTGTTCTTACAGCGCTTTGTTTGAGTTTCAAAGTGGCTTCTTGTTAATACTCAAACGATATAACACAAATGTAGCACTGATATAGCAATTAGACAGAAAATTGTACAGTTAGGTATTCACCGAACCTCTTTATGAAACAGAAATATAACTTTGTTTCATAGTAAATACAAAAATTGTTTGTAAACGTAATATTGATACGTGGGTTCAAAACTTTAGAATAGATGGATATGTTCATAGAACGCGTACAGACAACGTTTCCCAAAGTGTGTCAATGATTTTGTGACATCGCAAGGGGATACTTGCCTTATTTTTATCTGATATTCAAGAACCGAGATTAGTTATTTTTTGTCGCATACTCGCCGCAGTGTGTATTGCTTATATTTTAAATTATTTCGATGACAAACCAAAACCTACCAATGCACTCTGCCTTAGTCCTAACAGGATTACATTGATTAATCCATTGAACCTCCAGTACCTACATATATTGATTGATTGATATCCTTTCTCATAGTCTCAGCTAATAGGGAATTTGTAAACAAAATCTAGGGCATTTTCCTGTCACCAGAACGAGCTTCTCTCTCTCTCCCTCTTTCTCCTTCTCCCTCCCTCTCCCTCTCCCTCTCTCTCTCTCTCTCCCTCCCCCCTCTCTTTTTCTGTGTCCCGCGTTCGTACAGCTCGCATGACAGGAACTAGACCCTAAAACGATCTACATATGTGCAAAACCAACATTTTACTACGGTGCATTAAATGTAGTTTTGCCGTTAATACATTATCTTCTTACATCGTATTTTCTCGACACATTTAATATCACGTCTTGGAGATTACTAAAGCTTTGTCCGACTCTGAAACCACAAAAGTGCGAAGCCACTACTCCAGAAAGATTAATAAAGCTTACGCCACACTCGCAACACCTGTCCTTTGTCGCTAATGGACGCGTAATCCCTGGGACAAGGGAAAATAATGTGAGACGAAAGGAAAAATTGTCATAATTCCATCTCAGTACCAAAAAGTATGTTGGACGGGTGGATTTTTGTGAAACAATCTACGTAGTACAGTTTTGTACGCACTGAAGATAAGCGGCGTGGATATGGGATTCTTCAAGAATAATTAAGTACGTATTCATTGACCCGAAATCTCATGATAAGACTGGTATATAAAGAAGTATAACGAGCGTATTTTTCCGTCCTAGCACAGCGCGTAATACTAATTTCAACAACATCAAGCAACTGCATCTCATGCGCGGTGATTGAGCGATATTGCAAATATTAATCGTAAAGCTTTATTACTTACGGGAAAGTTAATCTTTATCTCGCATCGAAACAATCTGCCGTGTTTTCTCATACGAGTGTAAATTAATGTATTGATGCTGGAGCAAATTGCTTCGCTACCAACGAGTACTGTTAGTGTTCCGTTTTTGTTGGCGGTCATCTTCGTGGATTCATTTGTTTTTTGAACAAAAGCATTCGCCGTCCCTTTCTACTTTGCATGTGCGATCGTAATTATGCCATCCGTCCCTTACAATCGAGTAAATTTCCATTTACTGGTCACATTAGAAGGTAAATGTAGCTGGCTCCATGATGCGTGTTGTCTATGTTCAAATGTGTAGCTCATCTATATGCATACAAACTCATAAAAACACCGCTGAACGGACTGTTATTAGTAGTAGTTATGTTGAGACTATTGACATTTTGTCAACATTTCTTCTTTACGTCGCTTTTACGTTCAGTTTTTCGACGTTCCAATTTCCTTGCGCCTACGAGTCGCCATGCATGTAATAGGCATCTTCACGTTGGAGCTCCGCATTTCGTTCTTTACAAGAATCTTCTTTACTCAAAGCAAATCGCGATTCTAATAGGCAACTGAAATCCGAGCTAAAAAACGAACTGTTACATGCGTTTCCGACCAGTTGGAGCTGGATATAATTGGAGGAGACTCGAGCTAACCGGGCGGTAACAAGCGAGGCTGAGTAAGACGTACGACCGGGTTTCAGACGAGCGGGGGTAAGGCGCTATATCCGGGCACGGCGGTAGCCGGATAACGATCCAACGCGACAAAGAGCAGTAACGAGAGCGCAGCGAAGCAAGCGCACTCAAGACGAATCGCTGCACTTTTGTTATTGTAGATATAAAATTGAAGCGATGTATAGAATTATTGACCTCAGACGTCCGTGCCAGCGTTGCTTTTTTACAGTTGTGTTCGCGAAACATCGCTTTGATATATCTAATTATGGTTAAACAGAACTTATCTGCAAATGTATTGTGATTTAAGAACAACTTTTTTAAAAGAAGTTAAAAACGAAAGATCATGTTGACTTCCAAGTGGTTTGAGCTGGAAATAATTGGCGGAAACTCGAGCTAACCGGCCGATAACCAGCGAGGCTGGGCAAGATACATTTTATACCCGGGCATCCGCGAGTTGGGTAAACCGGCATCCGGTTAACGAACCGCAGCGGGCAAAGAGCGGTAAAGAGGATACAGCGTAGTAAGCATACTCAAGACGAACGTCTGCTCTTTTGTTGGTTTGTTGGTAGGACGTTCGGAGTGGCGCCTTATATAAAACGTTTATAGATATTTGTCAATATCTAATCTTTGCTGAACTGTAAGTTGAAAGAAAAATAAAAAAGGTCATATTAAAAACATTGTTGCTTATTCAAATATTTTTTAGATAGATTAAAATTTGTTAGGAGTTGCGGGATTAACATAAAAAGCTCGGAAGCACCCTGCATAATGAAGGCTGATAAATAATAATAATTGTGATCTTTAGAATATAATTTTGTTACATACATTTTATAAAACCCTGAATCCTAGTTACAAAGCTTGCACTCCTAACCTTTGACGACTATTACTGCTAAACAAACAAATGAAAACGAAGTATAACAATAATATAAAGTGAGTTCTGTAACGTTGTATATTACTTTAAAAATAAGACAAAAAAAAATGTTAAAAGATATTAATCTTGAAGCTGCGGTAAAAGCTTCTTTAGAACATGATTCAAATAAACCACCCGACAAAGTGAATTCTACGTCGGTCATCGCCGCTATTTTGTTGTTTTAATAAACAATCAACATGACGCACTATATGAGGAGCCGCTGATCGACGCCTGTCGATTTTGTTATGTATTTCAATGTATTTCATTACGAGATATAAGTAGGCGACTCTGTCTTCAGACGCGGTAAAAGCTCGCGGATGTATTGAACACGATTAATTACGACGAATATAGGAATCGAGGTTTGGCTGTCATGGTCTTGTGGCTAAATTGCAGTAAATAAAGTTGTTATATAATATATATTTATAAGAACGCCTATCGCCTAACCGCGGACTATGCGCTTCGGCGAACGTTCGCGCGTTGCGAACGGTGCAACAAAAAAAAAAAATCAATAAAAAAATAATATTTTTTTGCTGTTCTTCTTTGAATAAACTACATTTTTGATACATTGTAAAAAAAATAAAAAAACCATTGCCCCGGGTGAGGATCGAACTCACGACCTTAAGATTATGAGACTTACGCGCTGCCTACTGCGCTACCGAGGCGATGAATGAGACTGATTAAATAGACGTAGTTACAAATCATACGTAAGTATTTGTAAAAATAGTCTAGTGCAATGATTAATGTTGC
>DWUN01000317.1:0-24849 GCA_018249975.1 Passova gellias
TCAGGTCTATAATACCTTTACGAATATATACCTACAGGTTTGTACGGAACCCTCGGTGCGCGAGTCCGACTCGCACTCGGCCGGTTTTTTTCAATTTGACGTTTAAATTAATATGCATAATCAAAAGTAGCAATACAGGAGCGGTTCTGATTTTATTTGTGTCTGTCTGTTATTGGTATCGCTTACTCATTCGAAGTGAGGCAAATTCTTAAAAGAAGCTATGAAGCCGTGGAAATCTTGGTCGGTTTAACTTTACAGAGCTGAGTTTTTACTCGCAATTATAAAGTGTTTCAAGTTTGATTTCAATGTGAGTAAAAGGCTCGTTGATTATTCAGTTTTTATTTTCAGTTTCCTTTTTTTATTGTATTTTTTTTGGCTACAAGAAAATTTAAAATTTGTATTTTCGCCGGTATTAAACTTGCTATTTTTTTATATAGAACAATAACGTTAAAATCGCTGACAATACTTTTGGCGTATTGGGCTCTTGCCTTTCATGACAAAAAATGCTCCGAAGCATGTCAGACGGTCGTCATTAGGATGATTGATGTATTTTTCAATCTTGTATTTATGTTGAATCCCGTTGAGTTTTATCGCGAATTTGGATACAATTCAAAATTAAAACATTGCTTTACGTAAGGCGTTATTTTTCTCAGTTAAGCATTTCAATTAGAACTCAATTATTAACTCAAATTTCCAGTTTCCTTTGAATAAAACGTGAAATCGGTCCAGTGACCGTAAACATTTGGTACATAAATCATAACAACTGACGCTTTGACACGTTCCAATGGTTTCGAACAGATGTTGCCACTTATCAGATCGGAAGATAAGTATCTTGGCATAAATATTTGTAAGATTTATACAAACAATAATAATAATAGAGTATGAAGTCATTTATTTTCGATCAAGTACTAATAAAAATTATTACTAATTTCATTTTTATCCAAAGACAAATTTTCAATCTATGAAACAAATATACATACACAGTTTATCAATACATGCATAAATAGTTCTTACATTGCATACAAACAAAACAACTTGTAGCTTTATAAATATTTTAAAATTACAAATCATTTGAAATATGTTTTTATATCATACTTTTAAAATACCTTAAATATTACTTCAGTTCTCGGCATTTTTGAAAATGAGTTGGTAGCCGTGACACGGTAGTAAATTGAGTGAAGTAAAGCCGGCCGCGGTCATATCTTGAGTAGGAGATTGCGAATGCAAAAATGGTATGAGAATTTCCGTTCCGCTTAGTAAGTAGTTAGTCCTCATTGTCGCAGTGAGATGCTAAATAGGACGTAAAAAGATAATATATTGGCAGTGGCCATATAAGAACAATTTTACACAGAACATAAGTATGGTCACAGAATATATTACGAGGTCAAACTAAAAAATATTAGATTTATATCAAGACCACTCACATATCAAAGTTTCAAGTCGTCTACGAATGAGAAAGCAGGTCAAAATAATCAAGAATTCTTCGTAACAAACTAAGAGAGAAGTCAAAGAAAAGTTCCTATAAGAGTTTTGTACCGAGGCTTTTATATATTTTCCATACCTTCCTGTATGAGATGTTAGATCACAGGGATTTTACGTAATCTGCTTAGAAATGTACCCTTGCTGACAATTCCCTTTTATTATTCCTCCCTACTCGCTCTATATCTTGGTCTTGGAAACGCCCCGCCTAAATTGCTATTATAACGTAAAAATACTCACACCCAAATGTGTCTACATTATATTTATACCGTGCGTTGTATCTCACGCTAGTGATGTGCATAATTATTTTGCCGATATTTTCATAAATATGTAATTTTCCATTTTTATAGAAAGTTAGTTCGTAAATAAATGAAACGTTTCCGTATTTCCGTATAGATATAACAACAGTTAAACTGCATAGGTTACAACTGCTCATTTCAAAGTACTTAAATACATAAATAACATTTGACAGTCTTGAATAACTTGGTCAAAATTAGTGTTACCAATTTGTTGGGATCTTTCTACCTTCGAATCTATCATTCACTATGCTGTTACATAAGACGGCGATATGAAAATATGTTGGCAGTTTCAGTTTTTGTAGTTTCACTTTTGATTAAATGTGTATACCTATATGTTTAAAACATTCGATTGTCTGTACATCAATAGCGAAACACTTCCTAGAGAATGTCGGTGTGTGGGAAATAGTAAAATAAAAGCACACGTTTGAATAACTGCTGCGATTCCACCACTAAGCGTGAACTGTTCAAATGACAGAACAAAAACAATAGCCGTTTAGAATTTTTTTTTCAATACATACCTGTACAATGTGTTTGTTTTTCATAAACGGCCCGTCTCTACCATTTGTGTGTGAGAACAGATGTGCCACTTCGTAAGATAAACACGCGTACCAGCTGATAATCTCGGAACGTGAATACCTAAATAAACAAATGCATTGACTTGACGCCAAGATAAGGCTGCTTAGACACGGATCTGGAGCGGATTTGGACTGGATAATAAAGCGTGGACTAATAGCAGTCCCATCTTACGCCTTGGTATGTGTAGGTACACAAGTTTTCCATTTCCGCATGTTGTTAAGTATTTCGCAATTGTTAGGTATCGTGCCAGCACTTTGTTTCTATGGATCCAGACCTTTAATTGTTTAGGTGTAGTTGTTAGGCATGGCATATTTAGGAATAACAGGCCTTTTACGAAACAGTTAACGTGTTGTAAATACAGGAAAAATACGACTCTTCTGTAAGCGGCCTAAATATAGTGGCGCTCCAGTGGATAAGCGGTGCACATGTTTAGGATTGTCTTGATGTTGTGTTTTATTTTAACGATGTCTTTACGGCGTGAATCACTTTAATAAGCTATACTTTCGAGAGAGCATCGAAAACCAACTAACTGAACAATGAACATGAAATATGTACATGTTTCTAAAAAAATACGGCAATTCTAAATGTTACTCTCGTTTATTTGATAATAGTATGGATGGTATGTAGAAAGAGTTGTGCATGAGTGCTCTACCCTCCGCCCATCGGCGAGGCACCCGCGTCAATCTTAATCATTGATCCTTCGGAAGAAGTCACTCAGTAAGTTACCTATCCATCTCTCCGTACCTTTTTCAATGTATTGTTTTGGATGTATTGACGCCTAATAAAGATAGACTGTGGATAACTTTTCGGTTTGTTTTTTGTTTATATTTTCTATTGGATGTTATATAAAACCATTGCTATAGTTTGGATTATTTGTGTGGCCGGTAGCCCAGTTTAGTCAAAATAATGTTGGACCTGACCGGCTGAATGTGCTCACGTCGACGGCTAAGTTGAAAGATTTTACATCTTAATAAAACTGCTTCCTCCACAAACTTTAAAAGAAAACATTTCATTGCAAACTTTGCTGTTTAGCGGCAGTAAACTGGTAAAACAATTGTTGTTCAACAAATCGTGGACAGATGTTGGAACTGTTTTTAAAATGTTAATAATAATTTTGAAACTGTATTCAGCATCATGCTTGTCTTTAAACATAAAAAAAAAATATGTGCAAATACCTTTGGTTGTAGTAAGAGAGCCTCGGCTAAGCTCATAATGCTCTTGAGATCTGAAAGTCGTTCTGCGAACGCTGAATTGTTTTACTTTCCGATTTACAGCTTGTAGATTTGTGCTTTCAGTTCAAGAAAATATTTCAAAAATGTTTGCAAAGGCTTAACAAACATTTTTCACTTTTATTTTAACTTGAATCGGTTTAAGTATTACAAGTTTTTATTAAACTTGTCTTGTTAGGTTGTTAGTATCCGCGAGTAAAACCTTTAAAATACAATTCACCCTATACAGCTACGCCCAGTAATTTTGTAATGACGTAACTTGATACATGATAGTTACTAACAAAGTATGTCCTTCGTCACAAATTTCAATAAACCGTGTTCCTGACATATATATATATATATAACAATGAAACAAGGTTATAAACAATAACACCTTAAATGGTCGTCCTTAAAAACTACATACATCATATACCTACTGCACCTCGTACTTATGCACACTAAACTAATTTTAAAAAATCAGCAGTTAAGAATTTTCGCAAGCTTTCTTTAAGAGTAAACATTGTTGAAAACAAAAAAAGTGAAATTAAAAGGCGGAGAAATGCTAGTAAATTGGTACAAATGTTTACTTAAAGTCAAATGTTCTTGATTTAGTAAAGGAACATTTTCCAACTGAGCTTTTAAGAAACGAATGAGTGAACAATAATTGTATGCCCAATTAATTGTGACAATTCATTATTTGTACAGTTTTTTGCTACAATAAAAATTAATTGTTTTGTTCGATAGCCAATACTAAGAGTTACTCATGAATGCCACAAAATCAAGTTATTTTCATGTAGGTAGTTTGACAAGGAACATTAACTGAAACCTAAAATTTTAAACAAATACAGTATGTATAATTTAAACTGTGTTTAAACCGTAAAACTGGATTGAACAAAAAGCAAAGGAAAGCTCGCAGTTTTACCCGACTGCTTACTTCCATAAGTCAACCGTTGGTGGTTTAGTATAAGAAAGTGGTTTGCGTTGAGCTTTTAATGTTCTTGACGTCTGAAATTGCAATAAATGTATGCTCATATACTGCTTTACAATATAGAAATATTTATGTTGCTTTCACGAACAATGAAGTTGTTTTGGCCTATAAATATTATCTCTAAGTGAAACGATAATACAGTTTATTAAAATATAACATCATGACACATCCTAATTGTTTATTAATTATGTCGTAAATGTCGTGGTCCGTGAACGTTAAAGCATTATCTTTGGATTATGATGGAGACCTCTCCTGCTTGCAAATAGTTGGATGTAACTAAACAGGACCAAATATCGTTCCCCAGTGTTTCAGAAGGGCCTTCTGTCGGAATTTATTTATTTATTTACTAAAACTCTAAAGATCATATCCGACTCAGCAAGTGTTATACGACACACTTCACACGCTTTACAGAACATTTTAGGTAATATATAATGTGTCCAGGTTTCCTCAGGATGTAATAATATTATTAATTAAAAGATGCACGTAACTTCGACCAGTTTGCGGTGCTTACCAAAATGCCGTTGGAGTAGGAAACTGAATTTTAAATGCTTGCAATTTAGATTGTATTTACTACACTGTTGGATTTGTAATTTTGAAAACATGGTATTTTTTATTGTATTTGGAATAAGATATGTGCGGGCCAGTTTGAAGGTGTTTAATTTAATTACAATAAAGATGTTTAATATTACAATAGAGCCATAGGCGTGAAGTTTAGACCAACCACGATTTTAAGTACCGGCAACTGCGAATGGGCGCAGGGTGGTTTAGGAGCGTGTGGAACTATTAATTATGCAACGTTCAGGCCAGCCCAACTGCGACCCAAATTGGGTGTCCTGCGAACAGATGTGATCCCGTCGTCCGTTTGAAACCTGAAACAGAAATAAATCCCTTTCGGCGCAAGGAAATTGCGCAGCGATTCGCCGCACCAATCTTTTCAACGACGTTTCGGTTTTTTTTTAGCTTGCAGTTTTTAAAAATTAGCATTTATCGTTATCTTTCTAACCACTGCCTCTACCTGTTTACATGAATATTTCAAATTCAGTGTACCATATTACTGTCGGCCATTGGTTATTTCATGCATGGTGGTATCGATGATTAATGCCATAAACTGACGTTATGTCGCAAAATGTTGGGTGTATATAATATTTTTTGACGTAGTCGTAATAAATGAAACAATAAGATGAAATGTAGACATTTTAATAATAGAATATATTGAAAATGGACACTAAAATACATTTTAATGACATTGATATTTACCTAATCGCTATTATAAGTAAAAAAAAGTTGAGGCATTGAAAACCGTCCCCTTGAATTAGAGTGAACTTATTCTAGTATTATCATAATAATATAAAACTTAGTAGAAATATCTGTAACCCCTGAATTTGGTTTAAAACGGATTACCGAACGCTCATCACCTCAACTGTACCATCGTGCAATTTGGAGGTCCTTTCAAACGTGATATTATCGCTGGTCTCGATTTAGTTCGGTCGTGCAAATTTGGTTGCGGTAGTGCGAACGTCACCTCGAAATCCATTTAAATTTAAATAAATATGTATACTCTCCAACAGATACCATTACCATTTTTAGAAGCATTTAAGTGTTATTTTAATTGTAGAGTTTCTGTAAGACACGTAAGTAATGTTTGTATGTGTATTTACTGTGGTGTTTATTAAGCGCCAGGACCTACTGAATATTTTATAGCAGTTAAATCGGATGTCTTTTAATATAAAAACAGTCCTTCATCCTGCTCTTTGCGTCTCAATAAGCCGTACAATAAATAATAACGTATCTATACTAATATTATAAAGCTGAAGAGTTTGTTTGTTTGAACGCGCTAATCTCAGGAAATACTGGTTCGAATTGAAAAATTATTTTTGTGTTAAATAGACCATTTGTCGAGGAAGGCTTTAGGCTATATAACGTTACGGTGCAACTATTAGGAGCGAAAAAATAATGGAAAATGTGAAACAAACGGGGAAAATTATTCATCCTTGAGGGCTTCCGTTGCGTGCGCTGCGAAAACAGTTCAAGATACCAAAAAAATATATGTATGAAAATATATTCCTATTGAAATGATCTAAAAAATTGTCCGCGACGGTATATGTCTATCTTTTAAGATTAACTCACTAGAACCGTTTTTATGGTAATCAAATTTGGTCGAAATTAATGCATTATCTGTTAAGAGTTGTATCAACGTCATGTAAAATAACATCCATTAAATAGTGGAGACACTGTTATAGTTTATATGGCAAAAAAACGTTTGCCGGGTCAGCTAGTATATTATGATTTAGTACGAATGAAAAAAAACAGCAAAACATAGTTGTTTACGAATTGTAATACTACGTAGCTTGTTGACCGCTCGCGACGTAGCGCGAAAGCCGGTCGCACGCTACTCGTATGTAACGCTTAAACCAGATTGACTACAAATTGGACGCTGCAATTTTCAATCAGGTTCGGAGATGCGTCACAATCACCGACCGTGTCAGCAGGACAGCCTCGGTGTTGGATAACGGACGTGTTTTTGAGAATAACAAAAATTCCAGTCTATAACCCACTATACTACACGCGTGTACAGCGCTTGCTTACATTAGACATGTTATATAGAGAGTTGTTATTGAAATGATAGAATTTAAAAAGAAGATAATTAATAATGAAAGATTAAATATTAAGACGGATCCAAAGTTTTTCTGGCTCTTATCAAAACAAGAGTGAATAATTATTTTTTAGGCAAGATTGCTACATCGTAGGCTGCGTCTTCGCTTAGCGTCGGGCGAGTTAGCAACTAAACGCTTGACTGTTAATAATGAAAAAAAAAGTTAGCTTTCGAACTGTGATTTGTGTCATTGAAAATGTGGAGTACTGCGATAAAGGCATAAGCTTTTTAGACGTGCTTGGAGCAAATAATTAAGAACGAGTATTGAATTGATTCCGTTGTTTGAAAAGTGTTATAATTAAATTATACTAAAATATTTTCTTGTCCGAAAACATTCCATTTCCATAAATGATAAATATAACATTATAAATAGCGAATATATCAATGTCATTAATTTTTTGTAGGCATAACATTTAATAACATGTTATGTTGGTTATGTGCGTTAATAAAATTCCGTTTTGTGATTGTATAACGTAACTATATAACCGACCACATTTTCCACCGTTTAGTCCTTTTGTTGTCGTTGTTTGCACACAAATTATTATTCTAAGCAAACACAGCTAGAATATGTGAGTTAACTACGCAAACAATTTGTCTAGCGATGCAATGAAGTACTTCTCCACGCGATTCGAACAAGTACCTGAAGTAGAAATATTCAATTGCTGATGCGTAGAAACACACAAATGATATTGATGCAGAAGGCGAATCACAGAGCGAGGGTCTCGGCCGAGGCAAGATAATATAAAACTTTTATTTGGAATTGCTGTCTTGCTGTCAAGTTTCTTTGTACACATGCGTAGTATTTGAATGTCTCCATCACCAGAACCAGAGGCAAGTTTATAGTCCAGCGCGGGAGCTGTTTTAAATACAATGTAAATCAGTGATAACTACGAGATTGATCCATAGTAGCGTGGACGCAGTGTGAAATCGAGATTACTGAGTGTGATCAAGTTTCTCGCTGTTGCACCACAAAGTTTATTGCAGCAACCTCACTTCCCTACTAACTGACAGTCAGCTTCTCTCCAACACAGAGCTCGTAGGAACTTCTTAAGTGTCAGTGTCTAATCGGAGTCCAGCTTGACTTCTGCCCAGAACAAGTTCGCTCGCTGACACGATGAGTGGACGAGCCACTGAGCCGGCTGCGGATCAAATTGCAATTGTCCAATAACCGGTTGTTTCTTCTGTTGTAGCCATTAATGCAATAATTATAGCAGTTAGTCGCCTCTCATAAGAAGATCTAACTGTTACCGTTTAAACATTTCTTAACAATTCGAAATACTGTAATCTGTTTGATATCAGCGAGCAGAAAATACTTTATATCTTTGCACAAAGTAATAAATCTAGTAAAAACAAAAGTGACGTTGGACTGTGTGACTAAGAGGGACGTCGCTCGGAGGCCGCATAACGTTTTCTTCTTACGTGACTATTTCTACAAGTTACATCTACCACGAGACTCGTTAAAGAACTTTGTTTAAAAAAGATGTAAACAAACAAGTAAAGATTGCCAGCAATTTATTACAAACCATATTTTCGTAGCGAGACCTCAGAGGAAGACCCCAGTCAATTTTCATTTACCTATTGAAAAGCATAACAAAGTAATAAAGGCAATTGGCGCAGGCCAGTACGAGCGGACTGCTATCATTTCATTCATCCACTTTACCGCTTACGTGAGTGATGTCAGTGCCTATAATTTTTAGATAATAAACAATAATCATAGTTGTATATCATTCTTATCTTGTACATCTCGATAACAACTAAAAGTCTTCAATGGACTTAGGAATTTTCTCTGTTACAATGCTTACTGTTTATTCCATGGAACAACTATTGCGCTTTATGGCAACACTAGATACTGCCATAAATATCTTGCGAACCCCAGGAGCGTCTTGTACGACCTGATACAATTCTTCTGCAGCTATAAGACTGGACTTAATAAGAAAAGAGTTGAAGTGCGTTATTTAATCTATATTATAGTAGACTGTCGTCTGTCCTCAGATCATGATCTTCCTCATATGGACGCTCGTGTTCTTCGCGGTGGCGACGCTATACCTCCGCCAGGCGTACTCCAAGTTTAGCAGATATGGAGTCAAAACCATCAAACCCCTCCCCTTCGTGGGCAACATGTTGGGAATTTTCACAAGGCGAATTCACTTCGCTACTGATATCGAGAAACTTTACTTTAGCTTCCCGGAAGAAAGGTTAGTTTACTTTTAATATGCAGGAAACGTTGGCAGCTATTGCCATGTTCAATATTATAACTCCTTAATCGGCTATCTCTGTTTGTTGTTGTTTGGATGTTCATGTAAATGTAAAAACAAATCCAGGTTCGTCGGTAGATATGAATTCGTAAATCCAATGGTTGTCGTTCGAGACCTGGACCTTATAAAGAAGATCACAATCAAAGACTTCGAGTACTTCCTGGACCATCGCGGCTTCGTCGACGAGAAGAACGAGCCGATATTTGCCAGAAATCTATTTTCATTAAAAGGTAAGGCTCGAGAAATCTGATTACTTTCATTTTAAATAACGTTCTCTCTGAACACCAAGCTACAACCCTACCCTACTGTTATCTGGCTGTCTTAACCTTTGTTAAGCACGAGACATTCCAAATAGCTTAGATTAAAAATTATGTTCTTGTATTTATTTTTTCTTAGCTAGCAAACAATTGGGTCAATATGATTTTAAAGAAACAACGAAGAAAGCTGTCGATTTAATAGTGCGTTGCGTGACAAAGATCTTGATGCATCTTTAGATTCATAATCCTCTAATAGAATCAATGTAGATTTACCAGACGGGACATCATCGCCCAATTGTACTCGTATCTGACATCTACTACATTATAATAGCCAAATACGAAATCAAGATATGCAATAAACGTTAGCGATGATCTAAGACCAACTTCTCGTGTAGTACGACGATGCATTCGCATACCAGAGAGCAATGTTTCAGCATTGAAATATACGGAGCACAAAGCCACCGTCGGCGATACCTGATATAACAATAGTTCGCATGCAACAAAATGCAATAACAAACATGTAGAAAACTAAAATGCTATTCCATGTACAGAACTGTGCGTCGCGGTTCGCCGCGTCCGTGACGCTTTCAATCTATACGATAAACTCTTTTAACCTTCCCGTTCTGTTCCATACGATGACAGCCGAATAGTTCCTACTCTATTTCAGAAAAGATCCCACATATATTGACATGAGTATTCCGAAGTAACTTAACAAGGCATATTGTGTACCTTGCTTACGAGTATGTCATCTATAATTATATGATAATTACAGCATATCAATATGTATGCGATGCATTGGTTGCATGTTTGTGTTCTTTCCTATATTTAAAATGGATGGAAGAAATCATGGTTAGTGATAATTGCAGTCAATTTAGATATACTAAATGATATTATTATAAAAAAATCTTACATTCACTTAAAATAAAGTTGTAATCGGTGTTAATGGGCTTTATTTGTACAATATCGATTTTATTTCGTGATGAGTAAGGTCGCTTATACTCGTGATACATCCTCGAAGTGTCAAGTTACGACCACACAAAGTCGTTTTATTGCTCTACTGGTTAAACAAAGTTAAGAAGTTATGTTATAAATGTGTTTTGTAATTCAAAGTTTCACAGTTACGCCGTTTCAAACTTTTGTTTTATACACCTTTACTTAGATTTTGTTCATATGTTGTTAGCTTTAATACCTAACTAACACCTACCATTTGATACATATTACCGTTAGGGTCTAAACGTTGAAAAAATATTGAGCATTGACTGTAATATCGATAGTTTGTGAAAAATAAATATTATATTTATTGCTTGACTATTTGGCCGTCTCAGGCCAAGAATGGAAGGATATGCGCTCCACCCTCAGTCCGGCCTTCACCAGCTCCAAGATCAAACTGATGGTGCCGTTCATGGATGAAGTTGGACAGCAAATGATGAGAGCGTTAAAAAAGAAAATTGAAGCATCTGGAGGTGAGCATAATGTTACAATTTGATCTGATTTTGAAAACACTTAAAAATATTTGCTTATATACTCGTATACAATGATAACTTCGCGCAAAAAATTGTTGCTTACGGCTCAGTGCCGGTATAATGACTTCGACCTTGTAATAAAATATCATCAGCAAAATTGTCAATGATGTTCACAAAAAATAGGTCAGATAATTTGATCTCAGCGTAAAATCATACGGCAGGGTTGTGACAAAATTAATTGACTGTAGCTAGAATTGACCTCTAATTGACCTATAGTTTATCGAACGGTTTCACAAAAATTTGCTCATCGAAGCTCTAACGAATATTGCGCTCGAGAATAAGCTTGGCTGTAAGTACTGCGACCTGTTATATTTACATCAGATTTCAATTAAAGACCATAAGTGGAAGACCCATCAAGGCATTGAGAATAGTTTTCTTGTCTCAATAAAATTTAAAACCGAATTGATCGAAATAAACTTAGAGTCATACGTGAATGAAATTGTCTTTACAGTTGGCCGTCTAGACGTGGAAGTCAAGGAACTCACCACCCGCTATGCTAACGACGTGATCGCTTCGTGCGCTTTCGGCTTGAAAGTTGACTCTCACACGGATGAGAACAACACCTTCTATGAGATGGGAAAGGTCGCCTCCACTTTCAAGTTCAAGCAGCTTATGATGTTCTTCCTCTACTCCTCGTGTCCTGTTCTTGTTAAGGTTTGTTTATGACGTTATTTTTTTTTCTTATAAAATCTACTTCGATGGACCATTTTGAACAATCGATTAATTAATAGGATTTTCTTGTGAAATCGCAATTTTTACATGAATCATTCTTATAGGTAGCGATCATGTGGTAAAATGGCGGAGGTGTGGACTCCCACTTATATTAAAATAATTTAGAATGCAGTGTAAAGCCGACAGCTAAAAAGTAGCGTTTCTTTGCGGTAACTCGTTGTAGAGCGTGCGATTAATAGTGACCAATTTCCAGTGTGCACGCAGCCTTACATCCAACGTTATATAATGTAATCAACTCTTCGGACAGTCAAGGTCAGGGTTTCGCGAACCCCGGCGTTTGTTTACGTGTTTGATTCTTATGTTATTTGTGTTGTGTGAACAGCTGTTAATATGCGTTGTTGTGTGAGTTGAAAAAAATCTTCTTGCTCCTTTAAATGAACTTAAAAAGCAGAAGTTATGCGTAATAACAGCCGTGAATACCATCCTTACAACGAGACAATAAGATGCTTTTACCTAACCTAACTAACCTATCTTAAGTACCCTATTGTATATAATGGTAAATAGGTCCTCGAGAGTGATAACGCTAGATTGTTTTTTGTGTTTTGGTGAAGAGCCCTCCAAATATGCATTGTCATCATACTACACTCACATGTAGTTACACGTGCTGTAGATAAGTAGCATTTGTATCACACAACGAGCGAAATTCAAAAATTATTGACCTCATATTGTGCAGAATGTAATGAGAAGCGATTCAAAATACTAATAATTTTCTTATTAACAAATCGCATCGCATTACAAACATAAATGTGCAAGAAGGCCCAGTTCGTTGCGAAAAGCTGTGATAAATACTGAAATAAAGGCTTCGCTAAGAAAATAAGTGACATATAATCGGTCAACGAGTTTTTTTCAATTTCCTTAATTCGTGGCTCATTTGTTCTAAACTATTTTTTAGAGTACAATCTACTGTAAATATAGAATTGGTCACAAGTTATCTATATCCTATTTTATTGATCGTTACAGAAGCTGAACATGACCTTGTTTACCAAAGAAACCAGATCCTTCTTTACCAGACTAGTGCTGGATACCATGGGAGAACGGGAAGCCAAGAACATCATACGACCCGATATGATCCACCTGCTCATGCAGGCTAAGAAAGGTGAAATACTTATACATAATAGCCATTAACATATTCGTCAAAGATCGTTAAATGTTATCTCAACTTCCTATTCTTTTAAGTGCGTAACCATAAAAAGCTACTCACCGTTTGTTACAAGATATAAATGAAGTAATTCCATCCACATTACAGGACAACTGTCGCACGACCAGCACGCTAACGGTGACGTCGCGAAAGACGCCGGCTTCTCAGTCGTCGAAGAATCATCAGTAGGAAAGAAGACTCACACTAAAGGTTTTGAGCATTTTTTGTATCATCTTTACTACGATCATTGAATCCTCCGTTAAATTGTTACGGTTCACTGAGAAGGCTCTTACTACATTTGCTAGATCATTTGTTCACAAAAATGTAACAAGTTAATAATTATTCAGAAGAAACTTATTATACAATGTTTTCATCACTCCATCACCAACCCACTGGTAAGGTTGTATATAGAATGAGTGATTTCTGATTTAGAAAATTAAGTTTTTTTCCCACCTTGATATAACGTTCGCTTTCAGTCCCTAGTACAAGGGACAAAAGTGCCCGACTCTCTCCCTCGAACTTTCCATCCAGGTGAAAAAAAAATCGTATACGCACCACGGGAGAAATGTAGGACATTGCCACCCACGATTGTCATCCTCGCCTTCGGCTCAGGTGACAATAATCCGCGGGTGAGAATGTCCTACTTTTCTTCCTAGGTGCGTAATGTACTATTATAAAGAAAAACTCTATAGACTCCGGGTTTAGACATTAGCCTGTTTGTGTTCCTATCTTTTTTTGTTAACTATTGATTATTAGGCTGCTTAAAGCGGGTTTAAATTGAGGAATAATGTCCGTGAAGAACATTTTTTAATGTTATTTATATCGCTGTCTCCAGCGTGGTCGGACGATGACCTCATCGCGCAGGCCGTGCTCTTTTTTATCGCTGGCTTCGAGACTATATCGTCTGCTATGTCGTTCGCTATTCACGAGATAGCAGAGCATCCCGAGGTTCAAGCAAAACTAGCTCAAGAGATCAAGGATTTCGACGCTAAGAACAACGGAAAGTTTGACTACAACTCCATTCAAAACATGACATACCTAGACATGGTTGTATCCGGTAAGTGAATCTATACTTAATATTATAAAGAGGAAAGATTTGTATGTGTGTATGTATGTCACGAATTGGCTCGAAAACTACTGGACCGATTTCAGAAATTCTTTCACCATTTAAATACTACATTATCACTGATCAATATGAGCTATACTAGCTCTTTCACGCGACTTCGTCCGCGTGGAATACTGTATTTGGAAATAGAAGTATCCTAGGAAATTAAAACGCTGCCCAAAGTCACTATTCCACGCGGACGAAGTCGCAGGCAAAAGCTAGTCTGTAAAAATTATTTCCACATACACTTTTAACATCGACGCCTTTTCTCAATTCATTCATGTGATACATTATTTTCCAATAGCAGAACTATCTTGCATGCAGTCAGGCTAGCCGCTCGAAGCTCTGTTACTGCGACGTGTCCGTGGCTAGGGAAGGCGTCGCGTTGTCTTCTTCATATTTCTTTTGTATATCGTTATAAGAATTCAATCGGTGTAAATAATGTTAATGGATTAGATATTTATGAATATTTTATTTCATATATTTGCAGAGGTCTTGAGACTTTGGCCGCCAGGTATTATGTTAGACAGACTGTGCGTCGCAGACTACAACTTGGGCAAGCCGAACGATAAATCGACTAAGGATTACATTGTAAGTGTGCTTTTATAACTCATCGCTGTTTGTTGACTATATATATGTAACAGATTATATTCCAAGCGCTTATCCGCTGCGGTCTCGGAAATATTAAAAAGCAATAGCATGTTTACATCTTTAATTTCAATTAACTATTTCCTCGTTCGTCGAACGTCTTGTAGCCAAGTAAATAACTGCAGTAAACCTATCTACCGCTTCACAGATTCGTAAAGGTGAAAGTCTGACAGTACCAGCTTGGGCCATTCATAGGGACCCCGAATACTTTCCAAATCCAATGAAATTTGATCCGGAACGCTTCTCCGAGGAGAATAAGCATCAGATCAATCCATTTGCATACATGCCCTTCGGACTGGGACCCAGAAATTGCATAGGTATGCCAATTTATACCAAACAACTTTGGAGTAATTTCAATTTTTTTATAACCTTCAACAATGTAAGTCGACAGGCAGCCGGTGGATGACATCAAATACAGATGCGATACTGTCGTGGTCTCGTCTCGAATCGTTTTTAGAGTAAGAGAGTTATGGGTAAAAGTATAACGAAGTCTCCTATGTTTAAAGCAAGTTGGGCACTATTCTCGTAGTCGAACTTTGTACATTTTTGTCCAACATTATCAAACATTTTACCGTAGCTCTAGCTTTGCTTAGTTTAAAGTTATGTGGACGCGTATTATGGCTGAAGATGATATTATTATTAATATCATCATCACTATTGTTGTTGTTTTTCGAAACCGGTGCGTATGTATGAAGAGAGCGATGAATGCAGAAGAAGCTTGTCAGGTTTGGCACAGAATCGTTTGGCGCTCGGCGTTTGTCGCCTACCCCATGAGGAACCTGGCGCGATGGTTTTATATTGTTTAAAACGTTGTTTAATAACAGGATCCCGCTTCGCCCTGTGTGAACTGAAGGTGCTGCTATACCAGATACTACGTGAAGTAGAGCTGGTTCCTTCCGGCAAGACTAAATACCCCGTGAAACTGTCTAAAGAGTCTTTCAACATTAGGATGGAGGGGGGTCACTGGGCCACGTTTAAAATTCGCAAGTAGCAGAAACCATACATCAATCATTAAAGGTGAAGCGAGTATTTAATACGAACTCACCGGTAGGTTATACTAACGACTGTATCTTAATTGATATTTTAATATAAAAGTAAAATAGTTATTGGTCGCTGTAGCCTTTTACATGGAATTATATTTTTGTATATTTGTAAAATAAAATGTATCAATTAACCGTTGTTTAATTTTTATTGCACTCTCTGATCTTGTGCACCAACATAGCAAGCGTGCTCTCCATTATTTCGTCGCGGGCAATAGAAACTCCCGTTTACCAACTGTTTTGGCTTCCAAATGAAAATCAGATATTTTCCAACAGATTGAATATATAATGTTGATAGCCGTAATAGTATTATTATATTTCAACCTAACTGTAGCTACCACAGCGTTATTATTACCACTAACTTTTAGTGTTGTTGATTGTTTCAATTTCACAGTAGGGTACGAATGCCTGAAATGAAATTTAATTCTCATCTTATATACTCCTGTCTGGCTACATATATCTTGCTATTTTTCAACATGTTTTATCCGTTTACCACTCCAAATTAATGGTAACAATAAATCGAAGTATCTCAACGTTACTATAAACATTTTTCTCATATTGTATATGCTAGCGGCATCTGGCTGCCGTCTTGCCTGATGAAAAGCGATGTTATTTTTATTTACTTTTAAAGTGACACATGTTTTATATTTCAACCAACCAATCAAATATTTATTTGGATACAGAGACATCGCGGCCTGCAAAATATTTCACAGCGAGATAAATGCGTCACAGTTTTAACTGCCGGAACTTTATGTGCAACGTTTCACTCTGTACATTTGCTGTAAAGAAACACGAAACTCATTCGAAACATTTCATATTTACAATTGTTATAAAACGTAATGACAATATGAAATTCGTTGAATCTTTGGCTATTATTATTATTATTATTATTATTTAAAGAGAGTAGGGAACGAGCAGGCGGCCGTCACGAGCGCTCTCTGCCGCCCGTGGCCATCTGCGACCGACCTACTCGTATAATAGAGTTGTAGAAATGGGACTGTTCGTGTGAATTGAAATGTAAATATCATAGAGAACATATTACGTCGCTGCTCCAATGCAGTAGAAGATTATGTTTCTATACTAGTATACTGTAACACCTCGTCAATGTTTCGAAGAGATTTGCATATAAACCGCTTATCAAAGGCCACTGGAGGAACTCGGGGCTCCCTGATACAGTGGCTGTGATTAACTCTACCAAAGTGTATGTACGCCGTAATACATAATATGTAGATATGCGTACATAATAAGTATGTCTTGAAAATGAAAAAATGAAATAATTGAACTGTATTGCAAATAAATTGGCGCCGTGCTTCCAATTACATATTTAACACAGAATATCAATTACGTGCGTATTATCCCATTAATTGTTGGTAATTCCTGTTTTATCTTATTGTACTTATTGTTTTGTCCAGTTAAAGTTACTTTTTACGAAGATATTTATTTTGTATTTATTAGTATCTAGGGATAAGGTCATTCTTTCCTTATGCACGTGTCATAGCTGTTGAAATAAATATATTATTCAATTATTCTTTCATTTATTCATTTATATTTTCGCTATTGGTATTTAACTTGCTACTATTACTATTACTTACTACTATTTAACTTAACACTATTCCGAGTACAATGAGTCACAATCGGGGTCGGACACCTGCCTTTGCGATCTTTCATTCTCTTAAAATGTCACCTGCTTACTATACATATAAAGTTTGTTAAAAGTATGCGACTATTAGAAATAATTAACAACAAACAAAATATCACTTGATAAATAACTTCGCTTGTGAATTACGAAGCGTATGATATTCTCCATTCATGTCGCTACCGCTATGATCGGCGGTATGAATTATACACGCATTAATAACGCTCAGTTCCCTAGGAAATAATCGACTACCTACATCGTACACGGCGAAACTCACGTTTTCATTACGAACGGAATATTGACGTCCACAAACCGCGTCGACGGTGAATAAATAACGATCATATTAACGACTCCCCATTGCACGGAGGCCGATACTCATTAATACACTAGCGCGATGCCGAATAGGACGCCGCAAATGGATGACGCATTAATATTGTAACGGGACGACCGCGTTATGACGATGCACCGTCCCGCGATGCAAAGAAGAACGTGAACAATTTCATTTTCAGAATTGTTATAATCGTTTGTTTGCTTATGAGCAATTTTTCCAGTATTCTCAGAGTCGAGATGAGGTCCAAATGATGATGAACTACAAATTTGAACTAGATAATATACTCGTATACTGCGTGCTGACGATCGGCTCAAAAGCGAAGTTAAAGAAATGAAAACGCTAATGACAATTAATAGGACTCTGGAGTGATTGTGATTCGCTCGATGTTCTGCGAGAGGAGGAGTAATTCCCAAAAACAGACTTTAAATACGCATTCCATTATCAATATTTTTTCGGCGTCAGTTATCGGGGGCGTCCCTCGCGTCACTTGTCACGGCTTCCCGGCGTTTGGTACAATGTTAACATTCGACAGAATAGACAGCGTTTATTTGTATAATTTTAAAATAAAGAAAATTCGTATCTGTATTAAAACTAAAATAATACATTTTCTATTCTTTTACGTTATCTGCCTTACATAGGAAAATTTTCGCTCCCTTGGTTTACGTTATTGTAAATTTCGTAAGGACCTTTAATTTCCTTGGAAATTAAATAAAGCCTATGTCACTCGGTACGGTGAAAGAATTAAAAAAAGGTTCAGTAGTTTTGGAGTTTGTTCAATACAAATAAATCTTTCCTCCTTATAATATTAGTGTAGAGCGTGGAGCGTCGTTCCCCTCGTACCTTGCGCCGCCCGCCGGCCCGATCGAGCGACGTTCCCAGATGAAGTTGATAGATGGTGGCGGCAATCCCTCCAGTAATCTCCGGCGATGCGTCTCGCTATTTTTCACCTCTCCGGTAATCTCCGTAACCGATTGCGCGCGAGTAGACTCGTTAATAAGTAGATTGTTCATAGCGGGTCTCGATCTGATTTAGCCATTAGGTATCGACAGGGTGGTAACTTCACGGAGACGCCGGACGTGTAACGAACCAGTTGCATCGGTTCTCCGTCATGTGCTGTTTCCATTTTTAAAATTCCCATAATTCTTCACGATCCGTTTTGTTTCAATTTCCAAGTTATTGGCATCTACATATGCGTAGTGCCAAAAAAAAAAATTTTTTGCGTGTCCAATGATATAAAATAAGTCAAATCTAAAACAGTTTAATTAACTTAATATTCTGGTGACATTTTTCGCTAGGCGGGTAACCCACAAAATTTTTCACCCTTATGTGTAATTCTGAGATCGTCAGCAACCGCACGTGGCGGGATTTTGGCCAACAGTATCGTATAATATAATAATAGGACCAAAATTCCGCGAATACCTAAAACCGTTGTATCTCAACCTTTTTCATGTTGCGAATCCAATACAAAGCTAGAAAGCGGTAAATAAGTTTTACAACCACTTTACTGTAAAATTACAGTAATATTTTAAGCTATAACACCAACTTGTATCCAATTAGTATTCAAATTGGATTTTGTTTTTAATTAAAAGTTCGTTAACTTAGATGGCGCTAGTTGTAGTATAAAATAGTATAATCATACTGCACCAGCTTGAAATACCTAGATAGCGTTAAATTATTTCCGCTATGTATTATAAAGTACAGAATAAACACATTCTTCTTCGCAAGTAGGAAGCGGTGCTAATTTCAGAGAACAATAAACAATTCAAAGTGGACCGAGGTAATGCGTGACAGAGTCATTGCTGGCGCGGCGCAGGCGCTACGGTCTCACATTAATCGGTACAGAGTTTTAGCAAACAACACGTGAATTTAATAGCAACATCCTGCCACTGAATCCGATGAGATTTACGTCGAAGCACTCAGTATTCTTTGAATACTCACTTAATTAATTCACTAGCCGGTTGGTGTAATAGAAAGAGGCAGTTGGATGGAACGGCGGTTTCAGAGCCTCGCTATATGATATTAAATGATATACGATATAAAATAGTTGAAAATCTACGTAACTCTAATGTAATTCCCGGAAGTACAGCTTCTACGAAAAAAACAGCAAAACTCACGATACCTTATAAACATACCGGATACAAAGCCTTCTCAGGCAACAACGCTTGCTGCCATTGACCGATTACGTTACTAAATAGGTGGTTAATGTTCAGTTCGTACTCGAACCCACCAAATTCAAATGAAGTAATTGACTGCGACAGCGAGGTGCTGGCGCTGCGTCCTAAATTCAGTTTAGGCTCCACGCAGCGTAAAATTTAATGACCTAATTATTAGGCTGAATTTCTGAAAATATTACATTATATTATCTAGGCACTGCGATGTTGTATATAGTTTGGTGAACTATTCTCTGTAACTACGGTCGTTTTGTATATTATGGTATTTCAGTTTCCGATTTTTGGAGATAATCGCTAAAGCGTGCAATAGTTGTCAAATAAAGAAAGTCAGTTGAGAAACTGAGGAGCAGAAACTGACCGTGTTATCTGATTATGAAGGCGATTGCCTAAAAACGGTGCATTGGTAAAGAGTGCAGTGTGTAATCTATAATACAGTGTAAAGTAAATAATTTTATATGAATTGGAAAAAAATAAAATGACAGCGACGTAATAAGTTGAGATTAGAACGATAGTGATAATAATAACAAAGATAAAAGACAACGTGATCTAACAATGAACCAAACATAAACCAAATGAGACATCTTCACAATAAAAAAAAACAAAATCTTAATAAAAACGGCTAATCCCACATTGAGCCCTCACGGTAAATGGTCATTTAATAAAGGGTTTTTATTTCGACTCTCTATTCATTTAAGATACCTAAAGAAGAAGAAGAAGAAGAGGAAGAACCATGGAGAATAATAGTTTATCTTAATGTTGTATATATTGCACAATAATGTTATACAATTGTGTAACATTTAGTCGAATTACTTCTTCCCTCATTCTTCAATGATACAGCATTTTTTGAGTATCTTATCTGTAAATATAATAAATACTTTTTGGCCTGTTCGTCTGACTGTATTAGTCCACGTTGGGTCCTAAGACTGTTGCCTCCCCGTCAGCCAGTGTCTGACCTATTTTTCCGAGATAGAAAAGTCTCGATCTCTCGGCACCTACGAGCACATCCATCGACTCTCGCATTGCATATCTGGTTTGTCATTCTTTCATCACCCAGTCTTCCTAGATTCCGAAACATTCCGAAGCATTTCTGTTCTAATTTAAAGACCAAAACTAAATGTGATTTTAGTATTGAATATTGACTCCCTATAATGAAAGTAGTAGAAAAGTGTAAAAAAATGTTGTTTATAGAACTAAAGGGGTTTTGGTGAATTTTCTCATGTTAATAGATAATTTACTACCGGATTGAACATTTAAAATTCTCTTCAGTGGGAGACTGTTTATGTTTCTCATCCCTATAAGAAAATAGATAATCGTGGTTGACGTGCCAGTTCAATTAGGATAGTAATTAATAAAACCGGCCGAGTGCGAGTCGGACTCGCGCACCGCGGGTTCCGTACAAACCTGTAGGTATTATAGACCGTATATTCGTAAAGGTATTATAGACCTGAGTATTTGATATGAATTTCAATTCAATACCACTACGTGTTTATGAGGGTAGGGATTCATTATATGATGTAACTAAAATTTACAGTTTTCGCAATTTTTCCTTTATCTGTACTATAAGATGTTGCTTCGTACCTAATTTCAAGATTCTGAGTTCACGGGAAGTACCCTGTAGGTTTTGATTCCTTTGCGAGTGTCAAAAATTTTCAGCATAAATGGCTGTATCTTTTAACTGCGTTGGCTTTGAAGTTTCATTTTCTCACAGCTCCAAAGGACCATAGACTTGAGTATTTGATATAAATTTCAGCTTAATGCCTCCACGCGTTCCTAATAAAAAGGGTCTTGACAGGCGGACGGACGGACAACAATGTGATCCTACTCGTATAAGGGTTCCGGTTTTTCCTTTCAAGGTACAGAACCCTAAAAACAGGCAGTTTTATTAATACAATTTATTTATAAACTTTATTAAAGATAAAATTGTTCAAGAATAGCATACAGATACATAAAAAGAACCTTTATTATTTTTGTAGTATTTATTACGTTCAGCGAAGCAGGCTACGATTAGTGTTCATAATTGCTTAATAGGCATTTGATAATACGACGGAAGATGACGCAATGAAAATGACTTGCTTTTATGCTATCACGTTTGAGGGACTATGACGCTTGAGTTTCCGAATGAGCATTGCTTTGTGACAGTTCTCAAGCAATTGTAAATACAGCGTGTTTGTAAAAGTGCACACTGCAAACTAACATCCGATTTGAGGTGGTTCCTCAATCGCGACCGACAGACTTGTGTATCTTATAATTCGATACATGTACATAAACTGTAATAAGAATAAGTTCTCAGGAAACGGTTAAGATAGACTAACAGTTGTTTTTTTATGTCTTAATAACAAAATTATCTAATAACTATTGCTACCTTAAATCTAGTTACATAACAAAATGATAAAATTGCTGCTTGTCTTGGAGCCTCGGTGCAACACTAGCTGCGCAAAGGCACGCATTTTACGTCGATCAGGACGAGTCTAACCGAGCCCACTGTTGGTATGGTGTTATACAACAAAGAAGGTGGCTGATTCACCGCCTACGTTTAATGTTCGCAATCATTTCATTTTGCACGATCATCTAACCGGTTAGCAGATACCGTAAGGCCTTTCCGCATCAGATTAATGCTCTGCCAATAATTGAGAAGTTAAAAATTTTCCCATTGCCTATTTGTATATTATGTGCTTTGAGCGACGCGACGATGTAGCTGTGCAAGGATTTGGAGAGCAGAACGAGTGCAGGGAACAGCGCGAACGGAGCGTTGAGCAAGCTACCGAGTAACCAACATTTGAGCTCCTCTTTTTGTACATAAATCCGTCCTTAATCCAACAGTACTAAATCAAAGCAAGAGAAGACAACCTAAGAAGAGTACGAAAGAGGATGAAATAGAAAAAATACGATCAAAAAACGAGGTGGCCACTCTGAATATATAGCTTGGCTTTCGCTGACCGCGTTCGTAACACAAAAGAATATTGATTTGTGTAAAAGAGAGTATTGGTGCCTGATGAATAAAAAATAAATTTAATTTAAGTATAATAGTCAAGATATACGGGTAGAAGTATTGAATATTTTAATTTAATCAACTAATGAGGTGGTCATATTAAGAGTCCCTCAGAAATATGATAAGCGAGGTGCTAAGCGATAACATTTTATCTGACTGCTTGTCTGTTATCTTGCTTCCCTAATGGTTATGGTACATTATATAAATGAATTACTACATTTTAGAAATTCACTGCGACTACTATACATTAATTGGCGTAACTGACGCATTCGAGTTAGCTTAATTGACGTATTGAGTTAGCGTAACTGACGTATTCAAGTTAGCTTAACTGACGTATTCAAGTTAGCGTAACTGACGTATTCAAGTTAGCGTAACTGACGTATTCAAGTTAGCGTAACTGACGTACTCAAGTTACCGTTATAACGTATTCAAGTACCTAAACGTAATGTTAAAATGTTATAAATAATTAAAACATTGTGACGTAATTAAAAATGCTTTGACAAATATTGTTGTCTGCAAAATAGAACGTAACATCACGTCTGTAATACCCGAAGGGGTAGGCAGAGGAGTGTAGTACACCCCACATTTCACCAGTTACGTTTGAGTCCTACATTGGAATAGGTGGTGAGCCTATTGCCATGCACCGGGCGCACATCCAGACTCTGAGTCACTGCTAGAAATTCTAAATTAGAAAAATCCAGCAATACCCAACCAGGGATTTGAACCCAGGACCTCCCGATCGGCAGTCGCGCTTGGCACCGCACGACCAACGAGGCAGTCAAAGTCAAGTCTGCAAAATAAATAATTCGATCAAGGGTAAGCACGCTGAAACCGCGCGATTTATGTATGACGAACGCCTGTACAGCCGTCAGATACGCCCGATGGCCAGCCCGAGTTGGCCATCAGCGCCGCGGCCGCCGGGCGCTCCAGCCGCTACACTAACTGAGCTCGGCTCTTGATGCGGCTATGTTGCAGCACAGTCATGTATTATCAATTAATATATAACGATTTGCATTTGTAAATATGTATTGCAAAATTTTGTTTTACGAATAAACATTTTTTTCTTTCTTTCTTATCACGCTTATTATTTGTCAGTAATGTAAGGAAAATATTGCTACCCATAACCTCATACATAAATAAAACCTACATATTTTATGTACAAATTGTCAAGATTGTGAAATGCTTATTAAACTTTTTATATATTAAAAATTTTAAGAGGTTCAAATAATTTTATTAACATTTGCAATAACATAAGTAATACAATATTCGTTCTGTATACCTCTGGACTCATGGAGAATATCTAGGCTCCAACACGTTTGCATCAAAACCACATTTTGAAGATCTGAAACCGTAGCAACGGCGCCGTGGCTCGCAACCCGACCTGCTCCCGTACCCCTACACATACGCTCACGTGTTCCCGAGCGCGAGAAGTGGACTTCGGAGAGCCGCTTCGCTACGACACAGGTGACAGGAAGATTAAATCTAAAAGCGATAGAAGTTTGTCAAGATCGTAGCCGGTGGTAATCTTTAGTATCCGCCTACCCCTATAGACAAAAAGCGTGGACTTATGAGTGGTAATAAAACAAATTACTGTTCATCGTTTGAGGTCACACATTCGCGGCGTACACGGCCGACACGGCGGCGTGAGGACGTTCGCTTACGGATATCATTTTTATTTTATCTGCATTGTATGTGTAGGTATTTTTACTACTCTTTATCAATCATATGGTTAAATTATGTGTCGTCTTCTTACATAGTATAAAACAAAGTCGCTTTCTCTGTCATGTTATGTCTGTCATGTCCCCTTGTTCCCTTAAATCT